>CAACVS010000263.1:16841-30717 GCA_900660405.1 Pseudo-nitzschia multistriata | reverse complement strand
GGGGGGGGGGGGGCTGAGGGTGAGTAGTGAGTAGATGTCAGGTGTCAGAACAAGAAGCACTTTCACTGGGATAATGGTAGCTTCAGCACATGATTGTGAAATTTGCTGACAACAAGTTGTTGCCTTGTTGCTAGTAGTAGTACGTCCRTTAACTGTTTCTCAACCGGTTTGTACCTGTTTGTACCCCRAAATTTTCAACTCGCAACCTAAAAGTTTTATTCCGTACCACGTCCAGTACAAAAAAAATTAAGCATGTTACATCCCTTTTCAACAGATTGGCCCACAAATTTAGAAAACTCCTCCCTCTATTCCTCATTGGACTCATTCAATTTAATTGGAGTTGATAGCAAAAAGCCAAATCTACAATTCCCATGAAAACTGGCCAGCTTGTACAAGAGATGTTGGGGAGGTTGGCAAAATATTGGCAGGAAACCCATAAATACTGGAAGGACTCAAATTTAGCCAGATCGGTGTTCACACAAAAAAAACTTCAAACAGTTGAAAAAATCAGTTGGACAGGCTGGCTTGACCACAATTCTTTTTGCCAAGAGAAAGGCAACAACAACCTCCATGATAATGGGCTTTGACAATTTGTCCRTTGGCAATTAAGTTGGTTTTTTTCTGAAACCACTCCAACTTTCATCCAAAACAGCAATGGCACCCAACACGCGTTCTCAGATAGTTGTTTCAAACAAATTGTTACAATGTTTTCTGAACATTTACACAGAAACAGTCAAAGAAAGGTTGTTGCCATAATATCAGACTCTTAGTTGTCTGARCAACATCTTATTGTCAGATACTTTTTCAAGCATATATCAAAACAAAGATCATCTTCCCATACCATGGCTAATGAGATTGGACAAGATAGGCACCTTTGGAGACTCCTAGATCAGGGTAATACTGAATCACAGATTAGGCTTATCAAATYGAAGTGAATTGATAAGTAACATATTTAGTGTTTYAGATGAGGCTTTTGGTGTTCTCCTTCTACACAACGAATATCATGTTTGGGTGAACCACATTGAAAGATTGTTGGACAAGAGCATCCCAAAAAGTAAAAAAAGATATTGCAATCCAAAAAGTGGACGTAGTGAGGGTTGGAGCAAAACAGGAAAATAATTGTTTTGACATCTTTGTCAGGAAATTGAATCACTACAAAATCAACCACAAYCCAGCAAGGTTTTGGAGGAGTCGCTATGAAAAAGATTTTTGCTGGAAGACAGTATCATTGACGTCAATAGCTATGATGGTAAGAACGGTGAGGAGGAGTCAGATGACAATGACAAATGCTACATCGACCCATTGATTAGGGATCAATGGAAAAACAACCACGGCAAATTGGAATGCACACAGGTTGAGGGGGTTTAAGGATTATCTGCAGTAGTAATTCTCTTTCTCTCATGCCTGAAAACCTTGGCCCCAGTGGTGCCAAATGCATTAACACTAAAATAAAAATTTAAACTAATGGTTGTGAGAATGCATAAAAATGGTAGCCAAAATTTATTAAAAAAGAATGGAATCTAATGAACCTAAAATGGTGTCAAAAAAACAAGTGCATTAATCTCGCCAGACCTTTCGAAAGAACCAAACGTTTAATATTTAATTGAAATAATCAAAAATGTGATTCAAAAGCTTGTACCATATGATTCTAGCTGTGCCTGTTGAGAGAACTTTACATTTAAAATTTAATTCAAAAAATCAAAAACATGATTCGAAAACTTGTACCATGGGATTCTAATGTACTGCAAAAACATGAACTCAACCACACCAAAATAGAATTGAAATAAATTGGAAAATTACTTGATATTTAGACCATGGAATTAAAAAATACAATTTGCACTCCCAATATGCAAACGTGACTCCCAATATGCAAACGTGAATAAAAATAAATTGGCACCACATGACTTGACATTTTGACAGCAGCCATTCCGTAACTTTCAAAATTAATTCTCAACCCAAGAGTCATCGAATATATTTTTTTAAATTAATTGACAAGTGAGGTAGGAAATCCAGTCGGGATTTGCAACCCATGTGTTATTTTCACTCACAAAATATGTTCATTCAGGGGTTGAGAATAAGTACAAACCCCGGAAATTTACAAAAAAAAGGGGTCAAAAAACAGTTAAGGGACGTAGTAGTAGTAGTAGCAACATCATGAAGGAAGAGCAGTATTGGCCAAGCATTATAAGTGCAACATTGGATGCTATTTTAGGTCAATATGTTCATCGAGAATTTATTTCCTCTACATCGACTGACATCAAGACAAAAATTCCATAGAAAAAAAAAATGGTGTTGTTTGACAACATTTCATGATGTGACATGGAAGTATTTTACAAGGGAAAAAGAAGATAGCCCGTAATCTATGGCTGGATTGTAGATCTGCTGGCGTAGATCTTCTGGCCAAGCCTATGATCAAGTTTTGTGAATGTCACTTGGTATTTAATAAACGAGCAATCTGGCGAGCAAGAATTGTACCGTACAAATAGTACTTCCTCCAGTCCGCTAAGAGTGTCCAGTTTGCACCATTTCTAATGAAATAAGCTCAATATGAGAGCGATTTGAATGGTTCTTTTCTCACTTAACAGATCCAATACAGTAGCATAGACATTTGTATATAGCATTAAGTATTAGGGTACTATTAAAGCACAGGCTACATCTATGCAAAGAGGGTCTTTTTTGGCATATCAATGTGATTTTACCGTCATTTGGCTTCTGGCTGGCATTTAAAGACCCCAAGTGCAGCTATAGAAAGCTAAGAGTGAGAGCTTTAATATGATATACTTCTCGTACTCATTGAGAATGTTCTTATGCAGTCATAGTGGGTCACTAGTAATGGAGCCAAATATTGCTCGGGCACTTATTTGGGCGCATGCAGTTTTCATGTTTTCATGTTTTTTTTTTTAATTTTGAGCTGGAGAGAGGAATCGAAGAGAAAAAAAATGCTGTGCGCATGGTCCAAAAATGCTCCCCGTGTGATTTTCACATGATAAATTTCACTATTGATTCACTCACACCTCCCAATTTCCTCTTTCCGACTCCTTTCTRTCACTTTGCTCTGCCCATTCAACTGACTAAGACCAGCTTCTTTGCTATCCAAGCCTTCTTCTTTGCACCTCAAGTAACTCATCGACACTGAGCCTACACCCCTCCACTACGCGCCTCTTTTTGCACCTCAACTGACTCATCGACCRGTCCGCGTCTCCGTTGAGCCATCCAGCATTGCTTCCACTAAGAGCAGGGAATCGCGTCTCCGTTGCTTCCACTCCTCCTCGGCTGGCGTCTCTGTTGCTTCCACTAAGAGGGGATCCATCGACTCGCTGGCGCCTCCYGCCTCCGTTGCCTCCACTAAGAGGGGGAAGCAAATGACTGGCTCGCCAGGAAACAATCCTCTGACTCCGTTGAGCCAACACGTCTCCATTGCTTCCACTAAGAGGGGGGACTTGTGTCTCTGTTTAGTGGATCCATCTCCGTTGCTTCCACTAAAGGGGATCCATCAACCGGTTTGCGTCTCTGTTGAGCCAACGTGCCTCCACTAAGAGGTCGCGCCTCCGTTGCTACCAAATCGACAATCAACCTGATGATGGTTCGTCTCTTTGTTGCGGCTTGTTTTTTGCTCCTTTTAACTCACTTTTCCCCCTTGATCCTTTCTAAAGCAAATCAACAGCAAGATGGTGATTGACGTGATGGCGCTCCTTGAAGCTGGTGCAAGCAATACTGGTGCAAGCGATACTGGTGCAAGCGATACTGGTGCAAGCAATACTGGTGCAAGCGATACTGGTGCAAGCGATACTGGTGCAAGCAATACTGGTGCAAGCGATACGGCGGGAAGCGATACGGTGGAAAGTGATACAGCAAGTGATACAGTAAGTGATACAGCAAGTGATACAGCAAGCAATAGTACGTATACTCCTCCAAGGAAGCAAAGCAAGAACTTGACCAATAACCAGAGACTAGCAATTGTTCAGGATCTTTTGCAACACAAAAGAAGCAGCTSTAACRGAGCCCTTTATCTTGCAAAGGGAGCTCTCAAAGAAGCTGCGGAAACATACAGTGTCTCACCAAGGACAATTGCAAGGGTTTGGAGTCGGTACAAGAAAACAGTGGATCCAGTTACTTGTCCYGCTGGTAATGTTTTGAACAGGAAACGTGGCAACTGTGGTCGCAGACCTAGAGATCTATCAGAGCTTGAGCTACTGSGAAACATTCCCAAAAAAGACAGAGGCGATCTACGAAGCCTTTCAGCTGCAACGGGCACCATACCCAAGACTTCTTTATTACGTCTGGTCAAGCGTGGTAAAATTAAGAAGCACAACAGGAGCGCAAAACCTCTACTAACACCTGCAAATAAGCTCAAGCGAATTGAATGGATATTGAGTCACATTGACAAGAACGGAAGATTTGATGACTGGTTCCGTTGGATACATGTTGACGAGAAATGGTTCTATTTAAAGAGGACAACGCAAACTACCTATTTACTTGCAGATGAAGATAAACCCAAGTCTACATCCAAGTCAAAGAATCATATGACAAAGGTAATGTTCCTTTGCGCTACAGGATTTGATTCCGGCCGAAATGCATGGTTTGATGGCAAGCTTGGTATATGGCCTTTTGTTGTTAAAGAGCCAGCAAAAAGAAGCTCTGTCAACTGTCCAAAAGGAACGCTGGTGACAAAACCACAGAATGTGAACGGTGATGTGTACAAGCAAATGTTGATGGAGAAAGTACTGCTGGCAATCTACGATACATGGCCGAAGGGGGCTGACGGTGGTCCCCCTCCTGAAATTATTWTCCAGGAAGACAATGCTAAACCCCACAAGGCAAGTATCAGGGATGCGGTTGCAGCGGCGGCAGCAAGGGAGGGTTGGAATATTTCTGTGAAAACTCAACCACCAAACAGTCCTGATATGAACATTCTAGATCTTGGATTCTTCAATTCTATTCAAAGTTTGCAGTACGCTACTAGAAGAAGCGTTCAAAAGATATTGATCACTTGATTGCAAATGTTGAGAAAGCATATGATGAGTGCAAACGGGAGACTCTGAATAATGTGTTTTTATCCCTTCAAGCATGTATGGAAGCTTCTATTAGTGTTGGAGGTGACAATAACTACTACRGGCTTACTCACATGGGAAAGGCAAATCTAATGCGGCAAGGTACGCTTCCTGTTTCAATTATTTGCAATCCTAGTCACATTGCACCAGAAGGGAGGCAAATCCTTGATGATGCTGCAGAAGCTCACCAGGAGACTGTAGCAGCAAATAGCAGTAGTAATGAAAAGCAGCCATAGTGGTGTTGGTGTTAGCAAGTATTTGTACTACAGTAGTTAAAATAAGACTAGCTTATAGTGTTTAACAAGTTTCTGGTACTAAATGTACACAATCCTACATAGGCCCAATAGCAACGACACTCTTTGGGGACCAGCAAACAAATAGGGTCACAATGACACTCATAGGTGACCGGAGGAAGTAGTAGTTAATATCATTTGAGTTTACAATGTAATTAACAGGGTTATCAACCACATATTTCGTTAAATTATAATACGAATTATTACAATATCAATCAGGCTTATCGATATTATTGCTAGATATTTTCTATTCATATCAGGCAAGTACCAAACAAAATATCAACTAAAAATACAACCCTGTAGGACACAGTACATAATCTATGTAGATGAGACAGCTTGCACCAAGAGTGCGCGGAGCGCTGGARTATCAGCGTGTTTGATGAGACGTACTCACACGATCACGCACAAGGCAAATTCTATACAAAAAAACCAAGTCGGGAGAGTAATTCTCGACAATCACGTCGATAACAACACTGTCGACACTAACACTCCTGTCAGCTATCAACATGGTCCTCTTGTTGAGGATAGCAAAATACAGCAAAATACTACAGTTCACATATACACAGTGTACACTATATTTTTATGCTTTTTTTCGATATAAGGGGGGGACAAGTAGTAAGAAGGAACACGCAACAAAGAACAAAGAACAAAGCGTCGACGCGTCGATCGATTAAGAAGCAGCACCAACAGTCGGTCCGCGAAGCATGTGGTGACCCCCATTGGCTTCATGGGGACGCATAGCTTTGAGGATGTAAGAGACCCTCTTGGTTGGACCATACACTGCATAAATTCTTCTTACAGCCACTTCTGAAGAACAACCAGCCCTGATGAGTCTTTCCATGCACTTCCAGTACCTCAACCGCCTCGAGTACTTGCTCTGAACACGTCCTCGCTCAGCAGCAGTGAATTCCTTTGCAGGCTTATTAAGACCAACACCAACTTCCCATTCATTCCACAGGACATAAAGATCATGAGGACACTTGCACAGCTCAGCGTTGCCAGTCTCTGACGCGCCACTGTTCAACGCACGAGGGGCCCGGGCGGGTCTCCTTCTTACGACTGGCGCCATTGCAGCTCTTTGGGACAGCTCAATCGCTCGATTGAGCTTTTGGTTGAACTTAGCTTCACTTGCAATCTGTCGATTCTTGATCTCATTCACTTCATTGGCTGTAGCAAACAGCTTTGAGAACATTGCATGGTTCCACTGCAACTGAGTCCTACGAATCCCAACAGCACCAGCTCCCCCGCCGCCGCCTCCACCATCCAGCAGATCATCCGGATCTGCAAGCTCATCAAAGTGAACTTGCCCACTGAATTCATTAGCAACCAGCTCAACACGCTTGATAGGATTCACATCACCACCATCCAACCTGTCAGCAACTGGAAGACTATAATTCAATTGAATCCAGGAACCAACGACGTCCCTCTTTATATCATCCGGGATCAACCCGGATGCTTGCATTGCCGGATCACAGCAAGCCCAAAGCAACGCTTTGCCAAGGATTGCAGCCACTTGATCTCCAAATACATTAGCAATATTAGGAGCAACTGAAGAAGCAAGCCACTCATCGGATATTCCGGTCCTTGAGCTTTCAGGCTTGTAAAGACAAATTCCTCCAAAGCAAAGCTTCGATGCAATGTCAATATCAGGCCAAGCAAGCTGTGTATCAGTATATCGATCCTGTTGCCGGCGCGACTTCCATCTAGCTCTGTAATCAACGTTATCCCTGCATCCCCCAGACTGTCTTGCATAGGTGGTGGCAAGCTTCCTAAAGGAATGAGTTCCCAGCTTCCCTTCTGCATCTGGTCTTTCACGAACAAACGCTTCATTATCAAACACATAGCGCTTGATGAATCGAGCATAAGCAGCCTTTCCTTTGTTAATCTCTTTCTCAATGTCCTTTGGGTGAGATCCCCTGTCTGTTACTCCTTCAGTGAACAGCCACTGGCCTGCTGCTCCTTCACCATCTTTGCACCACTTTTCAAGGAATAAAGCAAGTGCTAGCACCACACAGCTCCTATGATCCATCGATCCAAGCAGTATTTGTCTTGGGCAATCACGTTCCTCCCTTACATTCTTAGACCATCTCAACTTTGCTGTAAGGAACTGGGGAAATTCAGCTGATTTTTCCAAGCTGTCTTTCCCCACATGCGCCATATCATCATTCCGACCTATCAAGTGGAACTGGAACTTGAGCATTGCAAGGAACCTCAGTCGGTTGGTAATGGAACCGTGATGCGACATCAGTTCTAGTGTTTGCAAAAACTCATCCTTTGTAAGAGGCCTATCCATGCTGCTTGCTTGTCCAAGTCCTCTGGTTTCCTTCTTGACAACAGCCGCGATTAGGTCATTCACTAGCTGGGACTTAGTAGGATTCCCACTTCCAACACCGCCAACAACTGTCCATTTCTGCATCTTGTTTGGCATAAAATAGGAGATTGCTTTCTTGTAATAGATTAGGGACGTTGATCTACCATAAGTAGGATTATCATCGACACCAGGATCCTCCCGACCAAAAGCTTTCTTTGCAAAGAACTTGTAAATATGATCCGGCGTTAGAATACTCAACTGCTCATCCGTGAATATAGTATCATTTGGAAATCGATTATCCCCATTGGTGTCTCCTCCTTCATCCACTCTTCCATGCACATGATCCATTAACTCAAGCAGAATCTTATGATATCTCCCCCATTGCCCTGGCTGGTTCACATCTCGTGGAGGCGTTACMGTCCCCCCCCTTCTTTTCCGAGCCCGGATACGCCGGCGATTTGCCCCTCCTCTTGGTGTTCTTGCCATTAGGAGTGGTAGCTTCTTTCTTTGTTGCTTGTGTTGCTCTTTGCTTGTTGCGTTGCTTTGCTTGTACTCGTACTCGTATGCGAGCAGGAGGATTGAGGTTTTGCTTGAACCAGTACTAGTAGTACTCGTACTCGTAGTACTCCTATTTGATTTGCACCTCTCGTGGTGCTGACCAGGAGTCGAGGGGGGCTGGGGATTGGGGTTTTGCTTGAACCACCACCAGTAGTAGTACTCGTACTCGTAGTATTCGATTTGCACCTCTTGTGGTGCTGGTGACGTTAGGAGTCGGGGGCTGTCTTCCTCCTTCCAGTGGTACTACTAGTACTAGTGGTACTCGTACTATGATGCACCAAGGGGGACTCGTCCGCTGTGTGTTACTACAGTATTTTGTTACTGTATTTCTTGCTTGTCTTGCTTTGGGTTTTGCTTGAACCGGTACTCGTATGCGATACTCGTATGCGAGTATTGTTATTTTATGAGCAAAAAATGCACCTCTCGGGGGGAGTTGCAAAATGGTTGCACACTCAGTGTAATTTGCTCTGTCTTAAGCAACCCAAAGAGGTACGGATGCGACCACAGCAGAAAAGCTAATACGGTTGCACAGTAGAATTCCTACCAGAATTCATGTAGGGGAGGTAAGTACGGTGGTAAATGGAGTGGGGCTAAGTGACGTGTTATAGCCTACGTAAAATCCTACGTATTTTAAGTACCGATAGACTCCTTCGACCGTTTTGAGAAATGGGTTGCAAAAATTTGGTACCAGCACCGTACGTACTTTGAGCATTAATTATATTAATTATAGGGTACTCACCTGGTTCTTCTTACTCGTASTACGTATTCCCAGGAGTCATAATACCCCTGCGCATTCCTTCGTCCTGTTTCATCAACTACGAAGCACCTCGTACSGTACGTATGTACTGGGGACTAGAAGTACGAGTACAGTTCGCACTGAATTACAGAATTACTGTATTTTTTTATGCGAACCTGGACGAGCAGCAGCAACAACGTGAGCTGGAGCACTTCAGCCATAAATCACRTTTACTTCAGAGCATCCTTTTGAAAGGAAATCCCAACCTGAAGAAAAGAGACAAGCACAAAACATTATCAAGACTAGACGAAGCGACGCGAGGCCGGGCAAACAAAATGGCATCGCCKCAACCGAAACTGGACAACAAGTCTAGTTCCGTAGTAGACAGGAACGACGAGGAGGGTCGCCTATGGAAGACTTCCTTCCCCGCTGATGCTGAACCACCCGCTCGGAGTGACCACAGCATCCGTGGCATGCCCGGCACCGTTAGCAGCACGAGACTACCTCAGTTTTTTGGCAAAGAAAGGCAGAGCGAAAGAAGCGACGAAGACGGAGGCACTTTAACAACCGAAGAATTGTCGTCGTGTCCGGTGGCCAAACACGAAAAAGTGGGTGTCAATGACGACGGCGCTGCCGCGTCTGCGAAAACGAACCACCATTGTATTGTTGRAGGAGGCAACCACTTAGAAAGCACCGATAGCAACACCGGTGAGATCCCCCCCACGCCAAAGCTCGTTGTCCCGAACGATGCCAAACGGATCGATGAGATTGATCCAAATGCCACCGCCGGGCTCGATGGTGGGTTTGGCAGTCTGCACAGCGATGATAACGAGACGCAACATCTTGCCGCCATGCCTTCAACACCAGGAGGGAAGAAACACGGAAGGCTGTCAATTCGGATGGGCGACGCCACCGAGAACYACGCCGCAGAAAATCGGGACTCCGTCACCGATCTYAGTCTTAGCGGGAGGTCATTCACTTCTCACAACAGCTGTATCTCCCACCACGATAGCATCAACAGCGGTCTCTCCGTTCGATCGCACGAGGAGAGCGGCGTTGCCATTCCGATGGGTGCTGTAACAGGTACCACAAGAACGGATCTCGTGGTMAATTCCTCSGGGGATACTAGTACGAACGATGTGATTGGATTTTCCCTCCCGTTTTCCTCGGTTACAGCAGCATCCACACGAGCAGAGTTACCTGGACGGAAACCCCACACGTTGCGGGATCTGATGTTCGACAGCGATATATTTGGTGCACGTCGGGACCACCAGAAACATAATGCTAAACGTAACAACAGCAGCAGCCGCCATAGCTTAGCAATAGATGACATCTTCGGCGCATCGGAACACGATTTAGAGGAGCCAGCCACCAATGAGTTATCCGAAAACAATTCATTTGCCGACGACCTATTCACAACTGGGATCCAATATTTCGGGACACGAAAACCGGAGCATGCCGAGACCAATGACAACCGACACAAAACGATTCGGTTCGTTGAGGGCCATGATTCTGGCCAGGACTTGATATTACGTGACGATYCCGGAGTTAAAGCAAAAAATAAGGAGCGAGTCTTGGACATATTTGACCAATTGGATGGCGAATCATACAATATGGATAAGCGATATTACACCGGAAGCGATGGGTACTATCAGAGCTGGCAAGGTGGAATAATGTACGACGACGGCGAGAAAGAAAACGGCGGCTACTTTTCCGACGAGGACGTCGAGGACGACGAGGACGACGCGGAAAAAAAAATCGTCAGGAGTATGCTCTACACGGGGGCGTCCATTGCGCTCGTTGGGTTGTTTGGAGGCATGACCCAGCTCTTCCGCAAATCGTCAGACGACCAAGTCGGTGTCGCCGATGTAGGGGTTGAAGATGCTGGAAACGAGGCTATCGAAACGGGCATTGATTCCCTCATCAATGCCCAGCGATCGGCGAATGCGGCCTCGTTAAACACGTCGAGCGCTTCAACAAGCGCGTCAACAAGCGCATCAACAAGTGCATCAACAAGTGCATCAACGAGCGTAACGTCGACGTCGTCGTCTGTCGCCATGCCCGGTTCCTCCAACATGTTGGTAACTTCGGCTTCAAGCAGCAGCACCTCGGCCACGACGGCGGCGAATACTACGATGGTAGCTCAGACGGCATCGCTTAACTCCGCGACGAGTGCGGCGTCCATGACCAGTGCGAACACCGCTGCGCTCGGTGCCAATGCCTCTGCTGCGAGTGCAAGTACGAGTGCTGCAAGTGCGGCGAGTGCAAGTACGAGTGCTGCAAGTGCGGCGAGTGCAAGTACGACTGCTGCAAGTGCGGCGAGTGCAAGTGCGGCGAGTGCAAGTACGACTGCTGCAAGTGCGGCGAGTGCAAGTACGACTACTGCAAGTGCAAGTATGAGTGCTGCAAGTGCTGCCAGCGCGAGTGCCAGCGCCAGTGCTGCGAGTGCAAGTATGAGTGCTGCAAGTGTTGCGAGCGCGAGTGCCAGCGCCAGTGCTGCGAGTGCAAGTATGAGTGCTGCAAGTGTTGCGAGCGCGAGTGCCAGCGCCAGTGCTGCGAGTGCGAGTGCGATGAGTGCCAGTGCTGCGAGTGCGAGTGCGATTAGTGCCAGTGCTGTGAGTGCGAGTGCCAGTGCTGTGAGTGCGAGTGCTGCTGCAAGTGCAATGGGTGCAAGTGCATTGGGTGCRAGTACTGTGGGTGTTGGAGCATCTTCAGCGGCTGCCGCATCAGCATTGGCAGTCCAGTAAGTTTCAATCAAACCARTTTGTCGAATCCATTTCTTCTCATGCAATARTTGCCTTTGTGTTACAACCAAATAAGATTTTCTCACCTGAATTGATGCATTTTGAACCATAAATCCAATTATCTAATCATACTTGTGTTCAGAGCGACGGCAGCTTCGTGAGTTAGAGAAATCAAGAAATGATTCCAAAGAGGCTTTCGTTCTTTCCTTCCCAAGCTCAAATCCTTCTATATTCTTGTTTTCGTTTCTACTCTCTCCCTTACGTCAAYCACATTTCATTTCAGTATGGCCATTGGTGCTGCTGGAACGGCAACCGCCTCAATGGGCTTGGCTGCTGGAGCCACGGCAGGAGCGATAGGTGCTGCAACGGCTGCTACGGCAGCAGCGGCAACCATAAGCACCACTGCCACAGTTGCAGTAAGTGCATGAATCGATACATTTAATTTTGTTGCKATATGTCTTATTTGGTGATTGCTGTATTAGTTTCAATCTAAATTTTTCGCTCACAATCCAGGCGCTGCCCGTTGTTTGGTTCCAATTACAATTTCAACCGTAGATGGCCGCAGTTGCTGCTACAGGTGTTGTAAGTGACTTGACGAAACATTGGTCGGCGTTWTAAGCTACGCATCTGTCTRTTTTTACCAATATTGCTGACTTTACATCGATGTGTTGATATTTCAAAATTAGGTTGCAGTAGCTACGACAGAACTCATTCCAGAATCGAAACCGTCAGCACTGCTTCCCCCTTGCGCTGAAATTCCCGTAGAAATGGAGGCTCGGTTGAAAATAATATTCAATGCAGACTCTCCTGCATTGGATATATTTGAAAGTGRAAAGATAGATGTCACCTCTTTGGGAGAGACCATTACAACACTATACAACGAGGTATCTGACGAGTGCTTCGAAACGTATCAGCGAAGACTGATGAACTGTACTTACAATGGAATCGAACGACAAGATGAAGATTCTGTCATCTTGAATTGGGACCCATGGATAATATGCAACAGTTCCTGTCCTGCTGAGGATCCTTTGTTTGGCATCGACAGTCCCGATATTGTCGAACGACTATTGCAAGAACGACTATTGCAAGATTTTGACCTTGCAACATTTGTTAGTAATCTTGAGAAGACCCTTGCAGAAGTGGATGGCWCATTCAAAGGATATAAACCAAAAGTTGCAAGCGCTTCTAAGGCCTCTACACCGGATCAACATCGAAGCGAATTCCCGAGTGAAATTCCATCAAGTGTGCCATCTACAACGTCGTCAGGGAAGCCAAGTACTATTCCATCCAATATACCAAGTACAGTGCCTTCTACAATCCCATCCGAATTTCCAAGTGATGTCCCGTCTGAAGTTCCATCCGTCACGCCAAGCACTGTGCCATCAGGAGTTCCATCAGAATTGCCCTCTCTTGTCCCATCCTGGCATCCAAGTGATCTTCCATCAGAGTTACCGTCAGAGTCACCATCAGAGATACCAAGTGATAATCCATCTGCTACACCATCAATGGTGCCAAGTGCTATTCCATCAGCACTACCATCGAAGGTACCATCCGAGATACCGTCGGAAAAACCTTCATGGGTACCCTCGGAGACACCGTCGGAGAAACCATCAAGGCAACCAAGTGAAATTCCATCGGTAAAACCGTCAGCAATCCCTTCTAAACTACCAAGTAATGTCCCGTCTGACATTCCATCCACCATACCAAGTACTATACCATCCAGTCTTCCTAGTGAAAATCCATCAGTGACTCCATCTGCTGTCCCATCTSAAGTACCAAGTGATGTCCCTTCTGGAACTCCATCCATCTTACCTAGTGCTACACCATCCAATGTTCCATCAGGAATGCCGTCTGAAATTCCATCCGAACTTCCAAGTAATATCCCGTCTGGATTTCCATCGATCACACCAAGTACTATACCATCAGATATTCCAAGTGGAACTCCATCAGAATTGCCTTCAATTGATCCATCTGCGAATCCAAGTGATTTACCATATGTTACCCCCTCAATGATACCAAGCAGAACACCATCAACAGTTCCATCTGAATTACCCTCAGAGATCCCATCAGAGACACCATCGTCAAARATACCATCACAGGTGCCAAGTCATATTCCATCAGAACTTCCGTCCATTGATCCATCTGAGCATCCAAGTGATTTACCATCTGTTACCCCCTCAATG
>CAACVS010000263.1:0-11298 GCA_900660405.1 Pseudo-nitzschia multistriata | reverse complement strand
TGAAACCTTCAGAGGTCTTTGGTATTGCAAAGAGTTGGATCAAAGATCAGAACTGCCACCCATTTATCCATATTAGAATTCATGTGATTTTGTCTCTGGTAATCCATCAAATGTACCAAGCAGGACACCATTTATGGTATAGCAAGAGGTGCATTCAGGGACACAATCTTATATTCCATGAAAGGGAGTGCTATCRGAGAAGCCCAGTTTTGTTCCACCAGCGTCTCCATTCGAAGCAGTCCCTACATCATATCCCTACAGTTTCTATCCGGACTTGTCCTATCCGTATGCCAATTCCTATTTTCTGGACATGTCCCATCCGAAAACAAGGGCACGCGGGACACGTCTCAACAGCGACACACACGACCGAGTTGTTGCTGGCGGGGGCCCGCGGCGACAGTTGTTGCGTGCCTTCGAAGGACGATGGTTTTGTGTTGTGTTGCCTTTGGTTGCGATGCAATGCAATGGGATGCAATGCAATGCAATGCGTTGCGTTGTGTTGCGTTGTGTTGCGTTGTGTTGCGTTGCATTGCTTGGGACCGAGAGCGATCCGTGGCAGCGAGAAGAATCGTTGCTCCGGCGGACACCAAAAGGGCGCCCGCGTGCAGGCTCTCGGCCTCCGGGAAGAACAGCTGCGGGCTCGCCGCATTTCGTCGTCTGGTGTGGGCGAGCAGCCACGAGAACCACAACGGCGACGGCGAGGACGAGGACGGCGTTCACAAAACGAGCACGAACAGGAACAAAAATAAGAAACCCACAAAGAGCAACAACACGGGTTCTTTTTCGCATCGGGCAGAACGATTTTACTACAGTACCAGCAACTAGCACGTAGTTAGTTTTACTAGTGGCAGCTATTACTAGTAGTACTAGTACCTATGTACTGATGGTACCGTAGCTACGTACCGTCAGCAGGTTCGTTTCGTCTCGTTTTGTTTTTCGGSAATCTAGGTACGTACCGGTACGTACGTACCGGTAGGAAGGGGTCGGTAGGGTCCTCGGTGAAGCGTTTTTCTATGGAACAATCGGACGCTACAACDGTACCGGTACGTAAGGTACGGTACCGTAGGTGTTCGTTGCACCAGTACGTACGCAAAGTAGTACGGAGTACGGCTACCGTTCTGGCATCGCATCGCGTCGCACGATCGACACCCTTGCGGTTGCGGTTGCTAGTGAAAAGGTAGGGTAGGGTACAAGTACCGCATCGTATTGTTCTTTTTTCTTTTTTTGGTTTCGGGACGGCGACGGTGTCGACCACCACCATTGCCCGTCGTTGTTCTTGTTCGGCGCGAGACCACTCCACTCCCCGCATCGCATCGCATCGCATCGCATCGCAAGGCTCCCATTGCGGGACGAACGCAGAGGAGAAGCAGAGGCAGAGGCAAAGCACGGCACATCGCATCGCATCGCATCGCATCACGGCACATAACGGCACATCACGGCACATCGCATCGCACCACGGGACGGGACGGCATGGATCCGAGCGGGTGCCCGCCGGGAAGGAAGCGAGGGAAAGGAGGGAGACTGGTGCCGAGAGAGGGACGTGTTTGCCGCCCCCGGCGCCGCCGGTCCCTTCCATCGACCCTCCTCTTCCCCGGGCTCCCGGTGGTCCTCGTCGTCGTCGTTCTCGGTCTCTGCCACGGAAGAGCAGCGACGGCAACGAGAGCAGCAGCAGTAACAGTAACAACGGCAACCACGGCCACGAGCCCGTGGGCCTATCCCGACCTCGATTCCGACCTCGATTCCGGTGCTTATTCTTCTGCTTCTGGTTTTGCTTCTGGTTTTGCTTCTTCCACCGGCCCTCCCCCCGCTCCCCCGCCCAACTGCACCGCGTCCGGGGAGCAAGGCCACGCAGACGCCGGGGACCAAATCCACGACCGGCTGGAGTGCTTTCTCTGGAACCTGGAAATCCCCGTTCCCGACCAGGCCTTCCAGAAGGACTGGATCACCGTTGCGRTCCACGACGTGGTCTGCACCAACGTCCGGGTGTCGGGGCTGGACCTGGAACGCCTGCCGCCTTCCGGACCCACCCGTGCCCGTGCCCGTGCCCACGCGCGGGCACCACCGCAAACACCACCACGGACGCGGGACCAGACCGATTGCCAGACCGATTGCCGGGCACACAGCCGGGCACAACCACAACCACAACCACAACCACAACCACAACCACAACCACATTCAACTTCACAACCACAACCAACCCACGGGCCCATCCCCCCCGCACCCGCACCGGCAGAGAGGGTCTCCTTCCTGGGGGCCTCGGTGCGGGGGATCTCGGTCACCTGCAAGGGGCGCTACCGTGCCACGGGGGGCCTGGAGGGAGACCTGCGGGCCACAATACGGGAAAAGGGGCCCGGCGGAAGGTCCTCCCCCGCCCTGGAGGCCGTCTTTGCCCTGGAGGGCCGGAGKGAGACCYWCGGAAGAAGGCCCGCCCCCTGTCTCCCGGCCGGCTTTCGGACGGACTCCTGCCGCGCGGAGCTGGAGTGCTCGTCCGTCGACTTCTCCGGCTCCGCGAGCGCAAGGCTGGTACGGGCCTTTGCCGGGCCGATCGCCCGCTTCGTCACKGGTGCGCTGGGGGAGAGGGCCTGCCCCCTCCTGGAGGCCTCGGTCGATCCCGTTCTGGTGTCGGCCCTGCGCCGCTGGGACGACTGGGYCCGGCCCTACCTGGACGACGGCGRGWACSRCGGCGGGAACYKCGGTGGAGGCTTTGTCGCCGCGGAACCACGGGCCGCCAACRCRTCCTCCGCGTCCCACGGTGTCGCGGACTATCCGGTGGTCCGGGGGGCGCTGGCCTCTGCCAACAAGCAGCTCTCGGAACACCTGCAAACCGGGTGGATCCCCTGGACGAACGATCGGGGAACCGAGCCCCCGAGCGGGTGCGCCGACGCCTTTCGGGGGATCAGCGGATGGATCGGCTCTCTGCTGGGGCCCAGGCCGGAGTTTCGCCTCCCGCCGTTCTTCCGTCGCGTCGTCCTTCCCTTCGCCGGCGGGAAAGCCGTCCTGAACCTTTCCGAGATGGCCCTGGAGGGGCTGGACCGGATGGACGCCCTGGGCATCCTGGATCCGTCCCTTCCACAAGGGTTGGCCGCAGGCGACTCCTTCACCGGTGCCTTGCTCCACACAAGATGCAAGACGACCCGGGGATTTTTCGTGGTGCTGCCGGTGGAACTGGAGATCCACCTTCCRCCACCAACCGGCCCCGATCTCYCGGCCCCTCCCGTCYTGTTGGAATCCTTCGTGCTGGCCGTCAACCTTACGCGCATCGAGACGTCGCTCGCGAGCCTCGCAAGGGTCGTGGACTGGGAATCGACGAGCCTCCTCTCKGTCGTCGTTGCCCTGGAGCGCTATTCGGAGACGGGGGACCCCTCCGACCTGGCCTGCCTGGTGGGGACCCTGGACGCCGTAAAGGTCGTGGCCCGGCGCGGGGACGACAGCAACAGCCACAGCAACACCAACAGCAACACCAACACCAACCACACCGAGGCGTCCGAGCCGCTGTGGTGGATCCGAAGCGTGGTACTCGACTCGGTCCGCCTGTCGCGCGGCCCCGAATCGACGCCGCCTTCGCATGCGCTGGGGGCCGGCCTGGACCGCGCCCTCAACACCGTGCTGGAGCTCCTGGTGGAGGACTACCAACCGCTGTGGACGCAGCTGGCACGGGGGCTGCTGCGCGGGCCCGCAGCGGACGCCCTGAACGCCCTGGTCCGGGACTGGATCCAGCGCCACTCGCCCGGCCGCTCGGCCGGAACCGAGGAATGCCTTCCGGGGGAACACGGCGGGGGTGGCCCGGTGGCGGGAACCGGCCGCTGGGCCGATCTCACCCGGCTCGAGGCACTGTACGGGTTCAACCGGTGGCTGGAACGCCCGCACACCAGGMAATTCCTGAACGGGTTCCTCTCGTGCCTCGCGGAGGCCGCCGAGGCCGGCTTCAACGGCGARCACGGGGAAAAGGCCCACCTCCAGGGGGTGGCTCGTGCTCGTGCTCGTTCTCGTTCTGCCGGTGTCGCGGTCGGTTTCCGGAGCGGTGTTCCCCGGCAACTGGCCAACGACCACGCTGCCGGCGGCGGTGCGTCCGAGGCGTTCGTCCTCGGGTTTCCAAAACTGGTGCTCAAGAACTGGGATTCCCTCTTCAAGCTGCAGCTGCTGAAACCCTCGGCCGAGAACCGCTTGGAGTCCTCGCTCGTCTTTGGCCGGATCCCCCCGGGGGAAACGGATTTTTCGGCCGRGCCGATCGATGGGCCCGCCGAGCCGGCACCCAAGAGTCTCCCGGAGGCCACCCTTGTGTTCGACGCGTACGCGGGTGACGGGGACAACTCGCCTCTGGGCAAGCTCAACCTGACYCTGTTTGGAAGCCTGGAAACAAATGCCGAGATAAACCTAGACTACGACCTCGATCGATTGGRGAACCTGACGGTCTCTCGTGTGCTGGAAGATATCGGTTGCTCCCTCCTGCCGGCCGTGCAAGCCAGAATCTTGCCGGGAACCACAAACCTCGGYGGGTACCTGGGAGCGAACCTGACGGTTGCTTTGGCAGACGGAAGAAACCTTTCGCTGTCGACGAACGATTATCCGGGGTTCGCGGAGATTGGCAGCGAAACATCTGCGTGGTTCCTAGARTTCTTTCGAACCGCGGCAAACCACGCGATCGAGAGATGGATCGGGGTTTCGATCCACGARTGCGCCGGGGGGTCTCCGGTGGACACCGGCAGCCGGGACGACAGCGGAAACAGAAAGACCTGGTGGATTGGCCTGGGCCTGGTGGTTTCCGTGGCGCAGCTGGGCTTGCTGTTCTTCGTTGCTCGCACCCAKGGGGAAGACGGCCGCAGCCGYGGGGTGTTGCGCGAAGCAGATGGCTCACACGACGAAGCTGCTGCATCTCATCACCTACCGCTGCTTTCGTCGTATCAAGAACTCATGACCGATCCAATAGAAGCAAAGGAGGAGCGAAACAACTCCATCGATGACTTTATCATAAGGGACATTTGCGAGGAATGGAACGAGGAAGAGATCTCCCAGGGCATTCTGGAAGACCAACTCGTCGACGAAGCCCGCAATCCAGAGGATCCAAAGACATCGATTTTCGACTCGGACCAAATTCCCGAAGCCATCAAATCCTTGGTTCCGGCCGCGATCATCGGCACGGCGGTTCTCTTGGTCTCGAGCAACGCCTCTGCCGGGGCGTCCGTGGATCTATCCGTGCGGGTCGGGTTGCACGCGATGGATTTTYCGGGTCTGTTTCGATTCGGTCTCGGCAGCACTCTGTCGGAATTGTATTTTGCGGGTGTTTATCCGCTGCTGGGTTTGGTGCTTGGCTTTAGCGGAATATTGCCGTACGCCAGGGTGAGTTTTTTGCTGTCGTGACGAGCCTGAATTGCTCCTCCATTTGCAGAGTACGTGCACCTCAAATTCTTTTCCTCCCCTTGACGAAGCTCTTTTTAATGCTCAATGCTTGGATGACACCMAGTTTGGATCAACACCGACGAGAAAAGAACCTACTGACCATGGATTCCATTGGGCGATTCTCTCTTGTTCACACRTATGTGTTGATCTTACTTCTCGTTGTATTTCGGTTCCACTCTGAGTTCGGCGACGGTCTYGGCGTTGACGTCMACGTTTCCATGRCATACGGTTTCTTCTCTTTCCTTGTTGCTACATGCCTCTCTTTGRTCTTGGGYCACGCAACACTTATTTTYCACGGCAAGACAATGCGGGGCGGCAATTCCATTGGTTTTGATTGTTCCAAAAGATCGCTTGTAAATCATGCATTCAAATTACGACAAGCCGACGGCGGGAGCAATTCGAAACGATTGTCTMGATTTGCCCAAGCGCTGCTTTTGCTGGCCATGTTTTCAACAATTGCTATGCTAAGCTGGGGATTTTTGCAACATAGTTTTACTTTTGAGATTGGGGGCWTGGCCGGGATTGTGTTGGGKGAAGACATGCGCAGGACGAGCTATTCCGTTCTATCGCTTGGATTTGCATTRCCGTCGAGTGTCGAGAATTCTCGCAGCKTTAGCATTATGTTTCTACAATTTGCATTCTTGTTGTTCACAGTCGTCACACCCATCCTGTGTTTGGTATTGCTAATATGTCTAATGCTTCTACCTTTGACATTGAAGTGGCAACAGCACTTTCTGTTGGCTACCAGAATTGCGAGGAGCTGGTCAGCGATAGAAGTTTTCCTGTTGACGATGTTAGCGGTATTGTATCAAATATCAATATTAACTTCATTCATCATCGGAAATAAGTGCGACCAAATCGACACAGWGGCACAAAAATTGTTCCCCGATGAGCCGAACGCGGAACTGGTTTGCTTTACCGTCGAYGCTTTGGTGGAGTCCAACGCGTGGTACCTGGTGGTCGGAGTGTTGGTAAATTTTGCCGTGGTATCGTTTGGCGTGACATTTGCTGAGAATGCCGTAAACGAAAGAACAGACGACTGKTGCGTTTCGCGAAATCGTTCTCATGCTTCGGAAACGACGAGATGCAATAGGTCATTTGCACAAACGCTATCTGTCGTCCCTCTCGTTGGTACCTTGTTGTTTATTACGGTTCCCGATATTGCAATCCCATTAGACGATGAAGTAGTGCCCAATGAAAGTCGACACGGGTAAAGCAAGCGATTTCGTGAATCATTACCTCGGTATAAATAGTTCCCATAAACCATAGCAGTATTKTTTTTTWWWAAATCGCATCCAAGTCGGTTGGTACATACTGGGAACGATCATTGTCAGTTTTAGTTAGGTAGCAACCTTGCCTGCGTTCGTCAAGCCTTTACGGGCAATGTTGTTCCTGCTTTTCATTGGTTCGGATCCGAGAACACCCTCTTGTGAAAGGGTGTTGGTTAAATAAGGAAAGGATTCTCCATATGCTCCACGGTACAGCATGGCGAGCGGAAGTGGTAAGTGACCTCCCACAAGGGCCTTGACCTGATGTAAAGAGAAAGGCGGGATCGAAGGTGGCACCAAGACGTACAACAAGCGCTTGTCCCAATCGATGGATCGGAGGATGCCGTAACCGAGCGATTCCATGCTCGATTTATCAGTACACAACGCCACAATTCTGCCGTTCAACGCCTGGAAGATCCGATGGTTTGTCTGCATGTGCTGCTCCGCGAAGGACTCCTCGGTATAATTGGTGTTACTATCCGATGTTGTGTTCAAGAAGTCTTCGTAATCTGAACCAATTATGAAGGCGTCGACGGATTCCATTGGAACACAATACGGACGTTCTCTGGCCAAGGCACGAGCTAAACGGCATTCGTCGGCCAACGCTCCGTGGTCGTTCGACGGTTCGGTACTTGTGTTTGAGTTTCCTGCTTCGTCGTTTGTGTATCCAATGSTATCATCACCGTGGCTGCCGTCGTTTTGTGCCAGCAACGACGGCAAAGATGACCACCAACTCGGAACCGTGGTCGTGCGGTCCGAGTTGGCAGCGAGCACCCATCCGGTTTGTAACAATCGAGCCGAAGCAAAATCCCAGGCATCAAAGGTCTGTAGCTGGCGTGGCAAAAAGTAGGTCGCCCAGCGAAAGTTTCTCATCGTCACCGCAGGAATCTTGCATAGAGAAGCACCAGGTAGGCTCTGGCATGCAGGCAGTTGATACAGTTTTGGTGGTGGCAACGACGATGAATCGCACTCGTCTACCACCGCATGGGCAACCGTATGTGAAAGATCGAAGGCATGTCCCTTGGTTTCTCCGAGRATCTGTACCAAGTGCGTTGGCCGGAGATGATCGATCAGCGTCGTCAGGATTTGGTACCCCATTCCCTTGACCCATCCATCCGTGTTGACCAATAGAGGAATATTTAATGGAAGAATCTCAGTTTCGTATTTTTCTATCAAATGCCTAACACCCTTGATGAATCGCGCTGGGTCGGCTTTGGACGAAGTGGCACCGAAAAACACCGAGGAAAGCACTTGAAATCCTCCACTGTTTTCGTCGTCGTCGTTGTCCTCGCTGTCGTAGTCGCTTTCATCGTCACAGTGGACTTGTTTGGGAGGTTGTGRCTGGGGACCATAGCAGCTGCTCGTTCCTTGCTGCCAATCATGTGCCGCATCATTGCTACCTCCTCCTGATACCAGGTTCCAATAGGGTGGCCACAACAAGGGCTTGCGCACGATGGCCAGCCTCAAGAGCCCCGGTGGCGCCAATTCGGGCTGTCCAACATCCGTATCGAGGATTGCGATGGCTCGGTGGTAGTGTCCATGAACGTCGTTGGCCAACGAGGACAACAAACGGTTGGTCGTGTATCGTAGAAGGGTTGACTTCCCGACACCTTTCGCACCGGTGATCATGCACACCCGTCGATGAGTATCGTTGTGGTTGATGTTGCTGATGCTGTTTTGGTGAAAATATGGATCTCCGATGTGGCAATCCTCTATGGATGAAYCATGGTTACCATTGTGGTGTTTGCGTTCGCATYCATAGCTGCCACTACCACTACCACTACCTATGCTACTGCATATCTCGTCGACACAGGCTTTCCAAGTGGACGGGATCACAACTGGGCGACTGGGAGGCATCACCCTAAAGCTCTGTGGACCCCGGATGCACTCCAGAGCAATGCGGCAGGGCAGATCGCGGCGCTCGGCGATGATCGTCGTCCAGCTGGACCAAAAGGGACTCGTGGCGACTATCCCRGTCGGYGTTCTCTCCTCACTCGTTTCGCGTTCCGATTCGCTTTCGGATTCGCCTCGGTCTTTGAGTTGTGMGGTCATGGCGTGCCCCAAGATTTCCGCCGATCCCTCCAGGACGCTGACCCGGGCCCTGCCCACGAGGCACACACGAAACTCCCTGATGTGGTTGTTTCCCTCTGTGTTCGCCACTACCGCATCTTCCAAAACGTGCAATACGGCCCTCGTCTGCTCGGSGTTCCATTTCAACTCMATCCCTTTGGGCAACAATCGATCGTAGCTTGCGCTGCTTTCGTCGGGTGTGGGCAAGTCCGTATTCGAGCTTGTTGCTGGCACAAAATCCTTGTCCCCCTTTCCCAGCGAAGAARCTGTGTGTGTGTCTCCGTACAATRCATCTTGTTTCGGTGAGATGTTATCGTCATTGTAGTTGTTATCGTTGTTGTTGCCGTTGTTGTCGCCGCCGTTGTCTTTTAAGTGTGTGATCCCGTTCGACTTCGATTTTTGTTCGCTTATGCTATTGGAACCGCTRCTGACGCCGATGTCGGTTTCCAAGGGTCGTTTGTATCCCCGACGGCGAACGCATTCGTCGTCTTCCTTGTCGTGTAGCCCGGTCATCCCTTCGGATATTGCAGTAGTTACAGCTTATAACTTCACTTATGGGTTGGGGGATAAAAAAAAGGCTGTTTCGCTTCTCCTGTAAGACAAGCTCTAGTGGAATCCAATCACAACCCAACGACGAGTTAAACCAGGCGTCATGGGGCAACGCGAACGAATGAAAGAACCAACGACGATCCAACCAGCAAATGCTCCGTATGTCACGTGATGCTCTAGCAATGAGTGTTGTACCAAATAGTTCGATTTTCTGATGCSGGTTTGCTTCTAAATTTGAAATTTAGTTTTCGCTCGTTTCATTTTTCGTGGTTATCAATGGTTACGGCGGAACTGTCGGTTTTCAATCGTGTGTAGGTATGGGACAGTCCTTTCGCAAGTCGATGTACGACGTACGTGCATGCGGTACGGTACCAAACTGTTGTGGGTTTGGAAAAATCAACAGAAAATTTCTAAAAAATTCATTTTTCATCCCGTTTTGTTTTGTAGCACATCGACAACAATATCAAAATACTGTAGTAGTAGTAGCTGTTCAGATAATTATGAATGTTATGGGTGTTGGATGGTAAGAGCATTTGTTTTTACCATCGTTCGGTTGAAGCGTTCCGGAAACTAAATTTCACACGTCGCAGCCAGATAAAGGCAACAAAGCAAGCATCGACCTCGGTTCCTTGAAGTCTGTACGCGCAACCTAAAACGGTGCTAGAGTACTCTGATTCGCAAGTACAATTCCTCCATATGATCAGCTCCTTTGCTTTGACTTTGTGGTTCTTTTGGGCATTCCATGGACTTGTACATTGCTTCGGGTGCGGTTAAAGTTGCGTCAGGTACGAGCTGCTGTCAGCTTCGTGTCCCGAATATTCGTACAACTTGGACCGCAGCGACTATTGAAAGACAACGGTGCTATCCATTCCCAATACCACCGGCACAACCGGATTAATCCCGCCCCATAGCGAATCGCACCCACGGCCCATCGACGACGCGATACTTCTACGATGACGCAACAAGCGCCGTGTCTCTCATCGGATGAAAATCCCCGGGATTCATTTCTTCGAGGGGCAAAGGAGGTTGATACCCAATATGGTTGGTATCTATGCCTTCCAGCGTTCGGGARAGAGTTATTTGCATGCAGGAGACTAATGGGCAACGAAAATACAGGACGGGAGAGYTGTGTTGAGTCTAATGTTGGATTTGAKGTGTTGGGCATACAAAAACAGGAATTACTCTTCTTTCTGTAACCACATCCGTCCGACCGAATAMTCGGATGGCRTTTATTTCGTTTCATTTTCTTTCGAAAAGAATGTYTTGCAATTCCAGAAAGTAAAGTARAGCGCATACAACAGYWACTTACCATATCGCCGAGAGGTGACCCTGTCCAATCCTTCTTCGAGCGGTTCAAATATGTCAATCATTTCTACASTGCTCAGGCTGTTGCACTGGTGGAGGGGCATCTTCCGTTTGAGAATCTCTGCAATCGTGACGGCCTTGTTGATGGCTCGTCCCATGGCCTTCAGGACAATCTTGTCCGAGTTGTCTGCCTTTCAACGYATATGTTCGGTCGGTGGTGGCAGTGTATTACGTTGGATTGTATTTTTGATTTCCGGTAGGTACCACAGGGATTATACGGGTGTTGTCCCATGGAAAAAATGGAACGGAAAAGTATGAACGTATGAGAACGACGCAACGACGCGAGTGCGGTGGGCTTGAGTCGAATCGGAACCGAGTAAAAATCAGTGTTCCTRCTCTGTAAATAATGCAGATGGATCACATSAAGTAACTGGGGATTCCATCAATAGCCATTACGAATGACTTACAAATAACTTCATGGCGTATGAAATATAATTCCTTGGTTTACCCTGCTGTGTTATTCTCACTTCGCAGCTCATGGTTAAATTCTTCTTGTCACTATCACTACTGGTGTTKCTGTTGCTGTTGCTATCGTTGTTACTACCGCTTGTGCTATTGCTTTTTGTGTTGCTATTAGTCTGGTTGTCGTTGCTATCACTTTCATCGCCTTTGATGTGCTCTTGTACCAATCGATATTTGTCCATGGCCT
>CAACVS010000262.1:20024-53707 GCA_900660405.1 Pseudo-nitzschia multistriata | reverse complement strand
CCTCCAAGAACGGTGCCGTGACGTCTTTGACGACCCCCAAGGGAATGGCGGCGGGATCTTGTTCCCAGGCCACCATCCCGACGCCCTCTACCGCGTCGACGGTGGACATCACTGCAAACAACACAACATTCAACACGACAA
Organism: Pseudo-nitzschia multistriata; assembly: GCA_900660405.1. Lineage (NCBI taxonomy): Eukaryota > Bacillariophyta > Bacillariophyceae > Bacillariales > Bacillariaceae > Pseudo-nitzschia > Pseudo-nitzschia multistriata. Next base: position 53,566 of record CAACVS010000262.1, on the reverse strand, counting down.
TGGATTCGGGTGCGCAGCCATCGAAAGATCTCTGCAGGAGCCTTCTTGCCGATTCAAGCATGGATGYCAATAACGATACCAGAAGCACATCGGTCGCGGTGGATGAGAAGCCGGAATCAGAGAAAACCTCCTCGGACCCGGAGGGAAGAGACTTCGGCCCCTGCCCTCGACAWGATGAAAAAGAAAGCGATTGCCAGGCGACACATACCGAAACTGAGAAAGTACCACCGACTAGTATCGTGACAGCARCGGCAACAGCATCATCATCGGCCAAGACCGACGACGCGACTACTTCTCCAAGCGAGTTGTGGAAGGTCCTGGACCGCCAGCTCCGCTCCAACATCGGAACCAGCGTCCGATGCGGGATCTGCCTTTCCACCGTCAGCGATCCGGTCCGGACCCAGTGCTGCCACGGCTTCTGCCGGGAATGCATCACGGGGTACCTCCGGGCATCGGGCTCCAACAAGTGCCCCGAGTGCAACGCGTTCTGCACCCGGCGCTCCCTCGAGTCCTTTGAGCAGCTCGACGACCTGGCCGATGCCTACAAGGGCATGCTGCGGGCCTTTGGGCTGGCGCCCGGAACCTACCGGCCGGAGATCACCACCATGACGCAAAAGGTGGATTTCGGCCGGGAATCCGGGGGGAGCGATTCCGACGACGACGACGGGGACAGCGAGCGGGCCAGGCTCGATCGCCTCTGCGTGGCCAAGACCTATGAATTGGAGGCACTGCCGCTGGTGGGATGCTCGAAGCTACAAGTAAACGAAAACCACCAGATCGTGGCCGCCAATTTCGAGGCATGCTTCGAGGACGAGGCKGTGGATCCGGAGACTATGGGCGAGTTGCTGGAAAACCTCGTGACCGAACGGTGCGGTGTCGGTAAAAGCGGCAGGAACAATGACCCAAAGCCATCGCAGCGAAATGAGGATACTGCAACAACGGGTGTCCTGCCCAATACACAAGAAGTCCAGGAGCAAGCCAGGGAACAACTGGAAGCCGATCGGGAAATGCAAGAAAATTCAATGGAAGACGAGGAGGAACTGGAGAAATTACTACGTTTGACAGAAAGGCAAACGGAAGAAAGMACCGCTACCAACCCTCTCGATAGGGATTCCCAAGAGACAACCAGTGAGAGACAAATTAATGTCTGCGAGAAACWAAGTGCAGGATCCCAACTGTTTGCAACCGCATCACAAGGAGAAGACTTCCTACATGATGATCCCACCGAGGAACTCATGCGAGACGGGCTTGCTGATGCTGCAAGCGAAAAACCTTCAACCTCCCCAAATAAGAACGAGACTCGCGGTGACATCTTTGACGGCCCACCTCCCTCGCCTCCGCCGGAGTTACCGGCCTTTGCCAGGATCGACAACGGCATCCAGAACCGTCGGCATACTCGGAAATCCTTCTCCAGGCACGATCGCCGGAATTCCACCGAAAAGAAATCTTCGACCCCTCCTCCGCCTTCTAGCATCGAGGCGGGAGAGCTCTTTGAGGCGGATTCGCTGTCGCCGATCGATCACGAAACGTCTTACTGGGCGGAAGACTCGTCCCATCACTTCGCGGAAGATCCCGGCAACGACGTCACCGGGATGATGGAGGATTCTAGGGGTGGGATGCACATGATGCCRCTGACAATTCCACGCGATCAMTCTCACTCCCAACATAAAGAAACCGACAACGAGGTCGATGGCTCTGACAGTAGTASAGGTAGAGCTGCTTCTGGTCAGAYAAAGAACGGTGGTGGCAGAGGACAAGATGACGGAAGCAACGGTTCRAACAGTGGCACACCATCTTTCGAAGAAAATGCTGACAAGGATCGAAACCACGAAAACGATAGTGCTCTGCCTCCTGGTAGCAACGGTGGCAGTGGCGATGATGAAGAGAGCTCAGACAAGACTATACCAATGACGGCGGAGGACAGAGGCAGCGAATCGGACAGCAGCAGCAACGGAAGCTCGAGCCTAACGAGTGGTGTAGACGAACCCACTCACTACGACTCAACAAAACTTACCCAGGTCACGGAAGAGCTCCACGAATCGACCAAACTGGAAATCGAAAAGGCATCGACCCTACCGGCGGGGCCAAAGACAAGCGGTCGGCGGCAGCTTCCCTCGAAAAAGAAGCTCTTCGAAGCGGGAGAAATTGTTGCGGAGAACGGCGGAGAAGAGGGCCCGATTGTGCCGAACGACAACAGTGGCTTTGTCACYTACGATCCTACAAAGCTCACCCAAGTCACGGAAGAACTCCACGAGTCGACCAAGGAGGAAATTAAAAAGGCGGCAAGCCTGCCGGCGGGACCCCGACCCAGAGGCTGTACCAAAAAGATCTTATTCGCTGTCGACGATGATGGCAGTTCCAAAAAGCGACCATCCAACGATACCGCAAAACGTTCTACCGCTAGAACAAAGAGTACTAGAAACACCAGCTTAGGAGGTGTAGATGGTAATGATTCCAAACCAGCTCAAGAAGGCGAGGAAACCCAGGAGTCATCATCAGCGATTTGGACAAAGGGAACGATTGTTAGAGTCCAATCCAGAACATGGCCTGGAGTGAATAAGCCAGGGGGAGTGGGACGTATTATGGCAATCAATTCCGATGGCACCTACAATGTTGCTTATGTTCTCGGTGGGAAAGAGTCGAACATCGACAAAATCTTCATTCAGAAAGAAGATCAGGGGGATAGCGAGTCCGGTGAACCTGGTTCTGGGGGGGTTCAAGTTCGTCGTAGACGTCGTGCAAAGGAGAACGACACTGCGGATTTACCTGAAGAGCTCCTCCGTCAACTTGCCGAAGAAGGCTTCGATGTTCCGGGGCAGAAGGGGGGAAAGAAGCGAAAGAAAAACAACCGCASCGCCCTATCCGATAACACAAATTCTGAGAATGGTGGACGCCGAAATCTCAAGAAACCTCCGAAAAAGAATAATACGGCAACAAGAACARATACAGGTGGTGGATCGAAAAGGAAACGCAGTACTCCTTCAAGCRACTCCGGTGCGATACCTRCAAACACAGTGCAACAAACAGCRCGACCGAAAAGGAAAGGGAGAAGCACATCTCGAGACCCACCCWCTTCGACAARCAAGGCGTCAAATGCAAAATCGGCCAAAGCAGATGATCTTCCAAATACAGTAGTTAAGAAGTATAAGAAAAGCGTATCTTTTGCAGAGAAGGAAAGTGAGGGAAATGTCACTCGGAAAMCWAGCTCGGGAGCYAGTAGGAGGGCAACGAAGGRCCAAAGGMGAGAATCCAATGTCTCACCCTTTGATTTTCTTCTCAGGATTCCCAACGAAGAGGCCGTGAAGCTAGCAAACAGAAGATACCATCTYGTTTTTCAGGAAGCGATCGACAACAAATTAATCACTGTTGCTTCTTCAAACCTAAAAGACGAGGATAAGGCCATTCTSAAGTCTTTATGTGCGAAGACATTTGAAGGGGGTGTAAAAATAAAAGTGACCGAATCTGTGAGCAGGAAGACTACACTCTGTATCGTTCCGGCAGAAAACAAGGAAGGCGACAAGGCGAACATCCAGTCTGGCATGCGCACGCTGAAGGTCATGCTATCGGCCCTTGCGGGGATCCCCATCGTAACTCCCGATTGGTTGCGATCTTGCTACGTGGAATCAAAAGTTGTGCGTCCCCAGAGATTTRTTCGGAGCATGCCAACAAAAAATAAWGMAATTGAGAACTGTGGTGGAACGAACTATGGTGTGGCTAAACTGGCAGCATCATGGAATACCAAACCGAAAGCACCGGCTCTGCCGTTTCGAAAGACCTTTGTATATTTTTGTGGAAGTTATACGGTAGATAACAGAAAGTATATGCAGGATTTACTGAAAGCAGGCGGTGCCAAAGTGCTGTTGAAGCCTGCGGACATTTCCTCGAAATTGAAGAGCTTGCTGGAATTGAATCCGCGTTCGTTTTCGCCCACTTCCGACAGGTTGGTGATCTTGTGCGGTGGCTCAGGTACAAGCTTACCGAAATCTTTGGAGAAGGATCTCAAGGCCACACTTGAGAGAAACGAACTCTCGACCGYAACCGCGGACTCGCCCCCGTTCACAATCGTCGTTGATTTTCAATGGGTGATYGAGTCCGTAGCGTGCGCCAAACCGATGCCAGCGGCTTTCTTYGAGCCTAAAATCTGCAAAAATCTATGGAAGCTTTGCCCTYCGTAAAGAAAAGTTTTGGTTCGCTGCAAAGGGTGTTCTCCTGAAATTATAGCTAAACACATTAACAACGACGTCGGTTTRAAATGTATTATTCAAGTTGTTCTTTCACATTTGACATTGATTACGAAACAGTTACTTGTATTCTAGATGATCTTGTTATTGCAAGATTCACAATCCTCCATTGCCTTTGCCTTTTTCTTTTCGGCATTCAATCGCAGCAATTCCTCGAGAGGCGTCCCCCTGGTAATCTTCGTCCGGTTCCGTGCAAAAATCTCGTATCCCCAATTCAAAAATCGATTGACTGCTGGCACTTTGYTTATTTTCCAAATCCATCCCAGTCCTACTTGGTCATAGGAAATTTCAAACACAGGTACGCCCTTGTAGATTGTTCCGTCGTGTTTGATGGCATATATCGCCGCCATGCCCGTATCATAGTCTATTCCACCGTTAGCGGGATCGGTTTCGTCGAAATTGTCTTCCAGGTCCGTTAGTCTCAATTTTCTGTTGTCCGGACCGTTTAAGCGAATGTCGCGGGATACCAACCAATCCATTTCGAGTTTGCAAACGTTACATTTCGAATCGTACAAGACATTGATCTCTTCCGAGAACAACCTCGTRGAAACCGATGCGTCACTCTCTACCTTGGAGCTGCCACCATTGATTGTATCCGAAGATGAAGATAATGATGATGAAGTCGARGATACCTTATCTGCAGCACTTCTCGAGAAYCGAGCTCGTGATTGGCGACTCAAAGCGAAACCGTCGACGAGAATACGTCCTTTGAGGCCATTCCTTGTCATTGCCAGCACCGACATGATAGCAATTGGAATTATCAAMGACAAAGGGGACGGAGAGTTTTTGCTCCGAATTTTCATACCAAAGGCCGACGACGAATTTTCCTTGTGTAAACTAGCTCTCTCGGGATACTACAGCTGCTGTGAGATTTTGCGCCTCCTCTTTTGAAGAGATGGTTTACTAGCTGGCTTCTTGTGCTCCAGGGTTGGTTRCGATGGATTGTAGACTTCTGAGGGATCATTCTTTCAGACATCTAGGATGTCCTTTCACTAGTACGAGTTACGTACGTTCTATTCGTACTCAAACTTTGTTTGACCTGCAATTTTCTATTTTCTTCAATCWTTCTGAGTTTTTCATGTGACGTAAGCACTAATCACAGTTTCCCGGATCCCCTTGATCGGAGGAAGAGGTCGTTTTTCTCGTTATCAGTCCGAAAACTAACTGCGCACGATTCAAAACTGAACCACGTCTGAATTATCAATCGGAACTTCTTCCTCGTTAGTCGTGGATGATTTGACACGTAGCGAATGAGGATGTAAGGCATACAGTATGAAATGTGCCAATGAACACAGCTAAGTACTTGCATGCGTTATTTTGGGTAAAACGGGATCACATAATTATCATAATTCTTTGACAATCTGTTCGTCTAATCTGAAAACACGGAAAAAGTGTACAATCTATCTTCGATAGAGCACAAACCAACCCTATCTTGTTCCAATCAAGAGTCACAGACACATGACCATTTRTAGKAGCAAGAGATCGAGTCGGTACTATAACYCGCGTCTATTTCGAGTGACATTGCTCGTCGTGGCATGGTCGTGTAGCGGAATTGTACAAGAAACTATAGCAGTGGAAGCAGAAGGTTCTCTCATCTTGCCTCCCCATTGCGATGACACACATTGCTACCCTTCGGCGCCACAGAGAAATTTTCTTCGTCCGGAAGATTGGTCACGGAAGATAGCAAAAGAAGCCACATCGTTGGTGGCAGTCGCAGCTGCAAAGCTAAAACGAAAAGCAGGATCGATTTCGGGGACTGTTCAACACCCAGCCTTCCTCGCAGAAAATCACCGCTATCCTAGCCGACGACCTCGAAGTCGAACCAATGCGCAACGAGAAACTAATTCTCTAAGGAACGACGAAAAACCCACCGGGAGCCGTAACAATTTTTATACCATCCGCAACAACATCATAGAATTTCATCGTCCAAAGGCCGAGGATGCCGAAAATGAGAGAAGGCAGTTCSTCCATCGATTCTTTTCCGATAGCCTGATACTGATGTATCATATGTCACGTCATTTGCTACCATAACTTTTAAATAACCTGTAGGCAGTAGACGATYGCCCTGTTGTATTCAACATCTGTTTTAGATACTATAGATTAATTTCCACAAAGAACAATATTCACACTTACGCAGCATGAAGAAACTAGATACAAAACAAAGAAAGTAGACATGATTTCATTGTTTTACCAGATGCAATCTTAAATCTATTTGTCKTCTTTCATTTTATCGAATCCTTCTTCTTCCACCAATTGGATGACCCCGCCATCGACGGAGGCAACCCTGCAGAGAGATTCGATCGGAATGTCAAAGCCGCTCAGCGCCTTTCGACCGGGATCGTATGCCTTTTCTAGCAGAACCCCGATTCCGACCGGATCGGCCCCGGCGTCGGAAAGTATTCTCAGCAGGGCCTCCTGCGACGAGCCGCTGCTCAGAAAGTCGTCGACGATCAGCACCCGGTCGCTCTTGTGCACRTGGGACTTGCTGACCAGGAGCTGYCGGTCTTTCCCCACAGTCTTGCTCGAATACGGTGCCGAGTACGTATCGGCCATGACGACGTTTCGCTCCTTTCGGGCGTAGACCACCGGGACTTGCAGGTACTTTGCCATGGGCAGGGCGATCACTAGGCCGGTSGTGGCCACCGTCATGATTTTTGTCGGCTTGGAGTTGACGAACCGCTGGGAGAGTTCCTGCGCGCAGGCGTCCATCAGGTCCACGTCGACRCGGGAATCCATAAACTTGGAGACGTCGATGATGTTGTTGGGAAGGACCCGACCGTCCTTCAGGACCCGGTCCCTGAGCTTGACGCTAGCGGCGCCAGGCAGGCTGTAGTCTCCAAAGATTGCATCGTCCAGGCGCGTCTTAAGGAATTTCTGGTATTCCAGCCCAAAGGTCATCTGAAGTATCTTGATGAGGTTGTTCGCGGCTTGGGAGAGCGGAATATTTGTCCGCTGCGAGTTGCAAAAGTGCATGTCGCAGTCCAGAATGCCGTGAGCRAAGATCTCCTTTTCCCCGTCGTAAAAACAAAAGCAGGAGGTAAACCGGGTGACGCGGGTCGGCTCCGAGAGGGGTTTCATGGCCTCCGCGAGATAGTCCACGTGGTTGGCAATGTCGTTGATCTTGTACCCCGATACGACCCTCGGATCCGACAGCCTCGAGGCCGCCGCAGCCTGGACGTTGGTGGTGGCCGTGACGCTGTCCTTCAGGTTGTTGAGCGACGACGGGACCACGGGCTCGATTTCGAAGGAGCTCCGTGAGGCTATGGTGGGAAGGCCGGTGGCCTCGTAGACCTGCCTTGCCTTCCAGGCCGCCATGTCCTCGATGGAATGCAGGAGCGCGTCGTTCGCGCTCTGGTCCTCAAAGTCCCCGAAATTGTCGGCAAACTCAACGCCGTAATCCCGTAGGTTCCCGATGAGGGGCATGTAGGAGACGTTATCCACGGCGGCCACCCACAGGTGCTCGTATCCCTCCTTCTCGTTCGGTTTGCGCCGGAAGAATTTCAAGGCGTTCGGGGATCGCTTGGCCTTTTCGAGCCGCATCGATCGCGTCTTGACCTTTTTCATTTTCTCGGCGAACTCAGCCTCCTCTTCCTGCAGCTGTTCCTCGTCCATGGGCATGTCCGGGTCGAAATAAAATTCCGAGCCTGTTTTTTGCGCATTCGGGGTTTGATCAATAGATGCATTGATCGACAGATACGATGAATGGATGGGTTAGTAAAAAATCGTAAGTCGGAAACTTCAAAACAATAGACTCCGATACAAATAGAATGGGAAAACAGATGATAGCACAGAAGAGAACTACTGAAATAGAGATAAAAACAGTGGAGTGCAGCATGCTACGACAATCGTGTRCAAGGGCGCCATCAACAGTACGATATACACGCACCTGGTTCCGGAAAGGGGACTTCCATGACGTTTCGCCGATCGTAATCGACGTACTTGCTTTCTTGCCCGTAGTCGTCCCARGGTTCGGGTTTGCCGTCGTCCTCAAAACGAAACACTCCGTCTTCTTCGGCTCCCTCGTCATCGCCGCTGTCCTCTTCGTTTTGCTGCTTCARTGAGTCCCACATGGTCTGCTGGAGCTCCTCGTTCAACCAATTGTCGGGCACCTGGAAGGCCTCGTATTCCGCCAGCGTCGCCTGGGCGATCTTGATCTGTTCCATGGTGGGGACCCTCCGCCGCCTCGGGGGGCCTCCCTCGCCGTTCGGGATCGCAGCGGGAGAGCCCCCCATGTTTGCGTTCGCGTTGGCTCCTCCCGGCCCRCGCTCGAGCTGGGGAAAGGTGGACATCGGGAGCGGTGCGTTGGCGAACCGGGGACTGGGGGAYCCCCCTGTGGACCGGAGGGCCGAGGGGGACCGGGGGGTTCCCCCCGTCATGTTTCCTCCCCCGCCCCTGTTTCCACTACCACTGCCACTGCCGTTGCTCGCTCCTCCGATGTCGTCCACGCTGGGGGTGGAGGCCCCGCCGACCTGGTTGATGAGGCGCTGCCGTTCCATTTCCTGGAAAAATACCTGGTCGGGAGTGGCGTCCTCGTCGACCGGATCGTACCAGTTGCTCATGTCGTCGTCGTCACGGCTGTTGRGTCTTTTTTTGGCGTTTAGCAGGTGGCTCTGAGTCCTAGCCCGGGCTGCGGAAGCTCCGGTTTTGGAACGGATGTTGTGCCCGGTGTTTAGTGACGTCGTCGTTGTCGTTGTCGGTGTTGATGTTGTAGATGTCCAGGCGAAAGCGCCCTTGTCGACTATCGATAACAGCATGAGCCACTGCAGCGGTGACGAAGCAATGACCCATCTCCTGCGTATTCTTCCCGGACTACCATGCTCGGATTGCTCCATGTTTGTTTCGTATTGTCTCGAGATGCGACTGGTGAGTGTTGTCCGTATGCGTATTTCTGTGTTTGAAGCTTACTCCTTAGTGTGTGATGTTAGCATTCGGCTTGCGGGTAATTTGGCTCTCGATGCCGATCGGTGAAGGTCTTGGAACGGTCCTTGCACTCGTAGTTGGTATTTGTATTGGGTTGGTGTCGTTCCTTTTGGTTTGTCACCGTCAGAGTGRTCCGATTGGAACTGTGTTTGATGTGGAYGAGAGGTTGTATCACTACGGGACTACGATTACCGTACGTACTGCCCAACGTACTAGAACTAGTTATTCTTCCAGCCTAAAAATTCRAAGTACGAACGGCACTTCGCGAAAGTAAGACTGTACGGTACYTGGTACTGATTTCTACCGCACCAGAATTTGTGTCGACGCATCTRATCATCACGTTCGGATTGAATCGAATCATCGTTGATTCATTCATCCATTCTTCTTTTCACATCAGGATCCATCGCGCCGATAAACTGAATGAGTGACGCGATTTATCGTACGACGTGACGACCATCCATTATCATTAGAGATAAGGATTTGAATCACCCGTCTTAATAGTGCTTGAAGTGGCCAKTCTTCTTCATGGCCATAGCAACCAACAGTAACAAGCACTTCKAACAAAATCAATAAGGTTGCAAKGTGTTTCATCATGGTGTTCGATCCATTTTCTAAACATACCATCTGTTTTAACCTCAAAGACTACTACTAGTAGTAAAAAACATGGCTCGCTAACACAAATACTTCTTGTTGCTACGGTGCAAAAACTACTACTAAGTTGTTGGTAGTAACAAGGTTGAATTTATGCTCTGGTGAGGTATACATTTATTTGMTCTTCTTATGGTTCCATGTCTCTAAAAATGAATAATCTGTTTTTGTTCAAGGTACTAACTTATTTGCAAAAAMTGGTATACTGGGGTTTACACAAATCCACTCTAAAAAAAGTTTCTTTTTGTTTCCTTGGTAAGTCCAGGGCTGTAAGAATTCTTCAAGGTTACTGGCTACTGTGGAYTAAAGATAGTGGAGTCCACTGCACCGTTGCCAACAACAAATATCTTCACAAAACTTGTCTCTTCTTCTTAGTGGTGCTGGTTTGTTGGAGGAAGGGCAGGACTTTTTTTAGTATTTCGCATCCATTTGGATTCAAGTATTGATCTTGTTTGCAAGGTCACAATTTTKCAGTGGTTGTTGTTCTAGACTGAATTTTTCCTTCTACAAATYYATGGTCCTTGTCATTTCCTGGGCAACATACTAGTACTACTATATTATGCTGCTCACTTCCCCTTGTAAATGAAGTGGAACTCAACATGTCATTAATTCATTTCATCTGCATGAGTTTGMTTTGGAAGAAATATCTCAATCTCTAGTATTTACTTTGACAGCTCTCGATTTGAGCTAACTACCGTTTATTTTACTTTTTGTTCCCCAACATTTTTCCACATCGAGGGACTGTGCTCATTTTCGGATCAAGCTGTGCTTCGTATGATGTGCTTCCGAAACAAYGTTGCTGTGTTTGGCATCTTTGAGGAGCAACCGAAACAAAAGTGCTGATGTRTGAAGATTCTTATAGAGAACGGCTGATCCATGTTTTGGCAAAGCCAACAATATTATTGCCGGCTCCTGGAGACATACCATATCAAAACTAAAGGCTTTCGACATGTTACTATTTGAAGCAAATTGTTCAATTTAAATATTTCAGTATGGCATTACTAAATCCAATGTATCTGCTCCCAAAATGCAGAATATGCCCCGCTGCTCAAATTGGTTGCTGGCTGCAAATGTGACCTAAAAACGATTATACTTTGCTTTTCGAAGTTGAAAAGGAAATGCAAAACCGTYGAATAGCTAGGAGCATGAGCCTTTCTCAGAATCAAAGAATGAATCGTTTCCTTTGCCTTACTGCATCGTCGTTTCTAAGTATTTTGCGGTTTGAAACCTATTGGCTGCTTSAGCAATTAGAATTCGATACCAAACGAAGTTTACTCGAATTGATTCATCCATACAGGCCGTTCATTGTAGCATCCATCTCGTGCCGGACCAAATATACCAATGCATCCAATCCTTCCGCTTCGTTCATAGAACTGGTCGGCAACCAATGGGTCCGGACGTATCCTAGATTGTTCATGAGATCCCAATCCAGAATAGCCTGGCCACCGGTGTTCTTGTTGTTAGAAAAATAATCTCTGCCGCCACGTTCGTTGTAATACAGGATCATCGACGATCCCTTCGGCAGGAAATAGGCTGTCATTGTGCCACCGCCATTGGCRGAAACGAAWATAATGTGCTCCCTGGGTTGCTTCGGCTGGGAAAGCAGTTCGAGTTGCTCACGCAGGGGTAGATCCGCGAGTGTCACCGAAACAATCTCTGTCGTYGGAAAGGCTTCCGCCAGTGCTTTGTGCTGCTCTTCYAGCCCRAAACTCCGGTCGGTGTACGTSGAYGAGTGGGCACTTAAGAGAATCCGAAACGTGATGGTCGTGCTACTAAGTGTGCCGCCACCGGTGTCGTTCGGAATGGGTTCCAAACCCATGTTCCGTAACATAAAATTGCGAAAGGCGTACAGCTCCGGTCCCCTGCCGAGATTCTTTGCGAGGGCTACGTCCAGCGAGTGTGTTTCGTGGTTCATCATCCACCCATGGGACTCGCGTATTCCGTGGTCRGACAACCAACCCATTCCAGCAACAGCGTGCTTCGAACAAACGGGGTGCATAGTCGCTGGTGTCTCGTTTGGACTTGTCGCTGTTTCGGTGGTGGTGTGTTTGGTCAACCGCATCTGGGATGAGGTGGTAAAGGTATTGGGATCTACACCAAACAGCGGCAAGAATTTCTCAAAGCTTTTCCTGCAGGCCTCCTTCTTCTTGGGTCTCAGGTCGCATGTTGCGGACAACGGAGGAAGCGTATCGACACGTATCAGCAARTGCCGAAAGCGTTCCTTGCTGTCGCCATTGGAATCGTTTTGGTCGAAGCCAAATATCCTCAACAAGTTGTAAAGGGGCAAAAAGTTGTCCCACAACAAATGCCCCACGTTGTCCGCTGCCATGGCGTGAAAGGGAACCATCACGACGTCGGAGTCTAGCTCATAGTACAGCTTGGAAGGCATCGAATTGTAAACCCTGGGAGCCCACCGAATTTTGTCGAATCCGTACCCGTAGGGCAGCCATCCACCCGTATCTGGGAGGCGCTCCCAAGAAGGATCGATCGCTCCCAGAGCCACGTTACTTCCCAGGCCGGTGGAAGAGTAATAGACCTTGTTGTTRTTTTCGCTATTTCTTCCTTGGTCGGACGAGGCTGATGGTCTATTGCTGCTGCTGGGGTGAAAGCGACTCGAAAATTCTTGATCGAACCGAGAGGCAACGACAAAGAATTCCGGCGAAGACCCCTCGGAGTCAGAAGTTTTCGCAGCAAAATCGACACAAAGATGGACATACTTGCAGCTCCTGTGTTTCCACGCGGTTGTTTCGTTGTGGGTTTCTCCGACACAGTGTGCTGAGGAATGAAAAGTCTCGTCGCGAAGTCCCCGGCCATTAGTCTTGTCGATGTTAYCCCCGCTGTCTCGCAGACGCAACGGAAAATTGTTGAGGTAGGCATCGGCSGGCCCAGACGCAGTAGTGACTCGAAGAAGGGGCGAGTCATGCAGCAAATCGTTGCTCAAGTTGTCGTCGATAGACCACCACACAAACACGTAGGCGGCCGCAAACAAAACAAAGCAAACATAAATCTTGCTTCGGCGCCTGCTGCGAAYGGGCGTCGCCTGCCGTCGTTTCACGACACCACTCATTGCAACCATATATTTTGGTCTCGGCCGTTTATGTTTTATAGCCTAGTTGTCCAGAGTTTCAAGCAAACTTTCTATTTTGTCATGGCTGTTTTWWATCTTCAAAGAATATCTCATTCGGTAAGCTAATTTGWCACAGCAATTGTAACACTTYGTCGATCTTTCTTCGAAATACAGTAATGTTTCAATGAAAAGGGGGGAACAGAGAGTGGGATCAAAACAGTGCAGTGCGTGCATCCAAAACCCATTCCCAAGAAAAAGCTTACACGTATTTGGGTCTGAGGGCTAGAGTAACGGACAGACATCACAAGCAMAAGTATCGTACAGTTCTACTAGCACGAAGTATGAGTAAACAGTCGACGTACCGTACGGTAGAGGTTAGCTTTCAAATGTCGAACATGCTTGTCTTTCAAGGGAAAAAATGACTCCAACTGGTTCGAACAGGCACAATCGTTGTTGCTTCAAAGAAAGATGAACAATAGTTGCTAGCTCTAAAAGGAGTAATTGGAAAATCGAATTATGCAACATAATAAAATGTTTAGACAGGTTTCGGATATGTCTTAGTCAACGCAAACTAGATTSCATCGATCTTAGAGCATACTAGTTGACGAGGAGTACGTTCAACTACTCATTTTTTCGTTTTTTGACATCTTCCATCTTCGTCATTTTCTGATTAGAGGGTGGTTGTTTGTTCACTTTTTCGACCATCGAGGTGTAGCTAGTATAGAGTGACTGATACTGGAGCGAAYAGGGGCCTTAAGGCCTTATTAATCCACACCTGGGTATTTGAATGAACCGGAGTTTCATACGTGCGAGTCAAGCGATGATTCGTATCTTTCTGATTTCTCTCCATTCAAAATACCATGATTCGCGGAAACAAGTSTTAACCAGATATCCAATTCTGGTGGTCATGGATCGTGGAAGGAAGAAATCGCTGATTGACTAGATTGATTTTCTATCGATTCATTCGTTCTAGTTCCTTTCATGTGCCATGCGTTTGTCAACCCAAAGGCAAAATGAAACGCTCTGATTCCTCTTAATGTCACAATTCCAGGGTTGTTCTGCTCCGGCTCWGTTTATTTGGATCAACTAGAAGGTTGCATCCAAATTATTGAAATAGAAAATGCATGTCATCGTTAGTTCCATTCCGAATTTCTTGGGGAGTCACGTTCCATTGGTTTTGCCCTAGTTTCKTGTATTTTGGTTTCTCAYGTGCAGAAGTTCGTATTGCAGCACGCAGAACAATCGGTGTCGGTGGATCGGACGGTCCATTCGTACATGTCGGCGCTGCATCCGTATATCGACAGACCGGYCGTGCACTGGTACGGGGCCGCTTCGGCTCCGCACAACCTATTCCGTTCACACCAGTGCTTGGGGCACTCGGTGTCGCAGTCTTCCACGACGTTTTCGTCGCTCCCCGGCTGCTGAAGTTGTGAGGCGTCGATCTTTTCCCGGAGGAGCCAGCTGCACCCCGAGGCATCGCACTGGTCGGCGCAAATCGTCTTCGTCCACGGCACCGCACCGCAGCCACCGCGAGCCTGTTTGTYGTGCTGCAGGCTTAGGCAAGCGAACCTYGTCGTCTTGGRGTCTTCGCATGGAGAAGAGACGCATTCCTCGAGGGAGCAGGGGCGGATCCCAAAGACAAGGTCAGAAAGCGAGGCRGTGGAACCCCACAGGCCCTTCACGGAATACTCGTCGTCGTCGTCTTCCTGAGATACAACGCTACCTTTTCCGGCACCTGCTGCRTGTGGGTCGTTKCCTCCTCTGATGATAAGCGCAAACGGCGACAACTCGACGGTGATCAACATGACCCACAGCATGAGTGCTACCATCATAGGGATGTTCAGACGGCCRATGATAGTGGATTTAGTCGATTTTTCGCGAGAAGACATYAGAATTTCGTCATCGCTCCTAAGCGAAACGATAGCTTCTGCGCCGCTAGGCAGAGCCATGGATTGACGCTCCGGATTTTGGTAACTGAAGTGATCCATGGTGTTAAAATATTTTAGTTTCGTTATTGATATTAAATTGTGTTCCGATTTAGGTACTCGTACCGGTATGGTTCGATAAAAAGAATTGGTAGAACGATGGTTTTTTTGTGAAGAACAAGTCGGCGCTTACCGAAAACCTCGGAGTGTTTTTCGCTTCGATTACGGGTACAGGAAATTCTACTCAGTCCCAATGATCCGAATCGTACCTACGTCCGTCGCTATTTCTCATTTTTCCAAAGGAACTAGTATTAAAAACCATTGTGTCTATAGGACGGTACTGGTACGGCGGAAGAGCCACGCACGAAGTGAAAAACAAGATGTCACCTTGTGGACGATCACTGCCTTACGTTAAGGCGCCCCATCGACGCAAGGACGTGATGTGTTGTGCATCTATTACAGCATGCAAGAATCTAAAAATCTCAAGATTCGTTCGAGATTCATTCGGAATACATGCATTTTGTTGTCTTGTTCTGCCGTACAGGTAAGCCTCGAGTACCGGTAGATAGTAATGAACGTACCCTATGTACGTATCTTGAACGTATTACGAAATGTACCAATGCAAGAATGATTCGATTGATTCGACTAATGGACTTATGGCTTTAGTCGATGTAGTCTACCGATAGGGTGAAGCTAGGGTGAAAAGAGATGAGCCTGCTAGAAAGACTTCAAAATACAGTACGTACTGTTGCATCGTACGAACCATACGGTATTTCACGATGGTTCGTGGGCGACGCGTGATGGGACTGATGCCTCTGGATTTCATCTTCTTCAATCTCTGTCTTGCTCTGTTTCTTCCTCTGTTGGGTGACGAGGTGAAACAGAACCCGAACACAAACATGCTTCAAAATACAGTACGTACTGTTGCATCGTACGAACCATACGGTATTTCACGATGGTTCGTGGGCGACGCGTGATGGGACTGATGCCTCTGGATTTCATCTTCTTCAATCTCTGTCTTGCTCTGTTTCTTCCTCTGTTGGGTGACGAGGTGAAACAGAACCCGAACACAAACATGGACAATCATCGATAGGCAAACCATGCAAATCTTATTTTGACCATCACAATATACCATTTGTTGCATGAGAGAGGAAGAAKAATGAAACTATACTCTCCTAGTGCTTTCGGCGTCTATATCGGACGGATTCTCGTGCTTCTCTGGGCGTCTCAATACAATACTACCSAGGTATGCTGTTTCTCGCTTCCGAATTTGAGTCCGATCGCACGGCCGACGTCTCTGTTGGTCCGGAACCCAAAGACACGATCGGGTGACTTCTCCCTGCCATCTGGTGACAAAAACAATTACAATAAGGTCGGGAGAACTCGGTACTTAATATCGGTGAGAGGAGGGAGCAGTGATAACGATTACAAYATGGAAAATAACGAAAGCAACAGACCAAATCAGACATTGCTGACATCTCCMTCTGCATCAGCAGTTGCACCATATTATTTGGTTTGGTCGCCGGGATTTGCCAAAAAATTTGGGCTGGCAACCACCTTTCTTCTTGTGGTCCGCAGCATCCATYTCTCGGAATGGGACTACCTCCGATTCTTCGCTCAGCACAGCAGTCTCTCTGGTTCCGCCCTGTTCAGCCATCCTTCCTTTGTGTCGAACCTTGTATTGCCGCTGTTGTCGAGTTCGTGCTGTGCGCTCCAGCTMCTTATCAACGCGGTGTCGACCCTAATCGGAGCCGGTGCGGGATGTGTCGGATTCAATTCCTTCCTCGGCCCGGTTCGGCCCTATCTCATGGCGGTGCTGCTGGTCTCCAATGCCACGACGGGAATCGTCAAGCCGACGCTCGGTTCCATAGCGGGGTTGGTCCTTCGATCGTCGATCGCCTTTTTGCCGGAACTCGTGTTCTGGCGGAACGAARTCCTCCGCAGCAAATGGCGGAATCGGCGGAACACAAGCGACCAACCGACGGCAACGAGCRCAACACYGGCACCGGAAGACGGTGCTACCGGCACGCTGTTGCGGGCGACGCTGGTCGTAGACGTGCCATCTATGGGCTGTGTGGCCTGCATCAACAAGATCGAATCGAGCCTGAGGCAGTGCTCGCCAAAGAATATCGACGGGGCGACCTCCTGGCTGAACGACGAGGAGACGAACAAKAGCCAGASCGGGAAGAAGGGGGGCCGTGCAAAAATCGAAGTCCGTGCCGAAAGCAGAGACGAGCTGGATGCCGTGACTCGGTCCATTGTGGGTGCCATCGAAGACGCCGGGTTTCGGGGAAACACGGTACGGAGCTTGGACACACGTAGTACGTAAMGCGACAACGCATGCTATTGGTGTGCTCGTTTCTTCCATTATTTWAAARAAATTAWACTCCTTATAAACAACTGTAAAGAACATTTAACTGAAAGACTTTAMATGCCGAATAACTCGTGTGTAATGCTTTTGGTATGCTGCTGCACTGAATGTGTTAAMTGTTCCAAATTCGCAATAAAAAGAAGCATTGATTGTGCCAGAAATAAATTTCGTCGTGGCGACGCTGTCCCGCAACAGAYTTACATGATWWCTTGAATGACGACAATGATAGWAGATTCGGAAGGAACTYGATCGACTGCAGCAATGTATCTTGTTCWATCGAATACTTYGCAACATATATGGCAGAAATTACTCGATGCCACCAACGCAGYACGTATTGTGAGAACTCTTTGTTTCGAAATTATTTTGCGTGAAGTTGTTGAAAAAAGGTTGCAGCAAAGTTAAAATAATCCAGGAAAAGTATTCTATCATTATTACTGTATTTCTATCGCTCACGTTGTAACTTAATGGTATACGTAKGCGACCACAATTTTTTTTCTGTTCTTCGTAATCTAGCAAAAGAAAAAATTATTGTTCGTTTTGAAAGGTCGCCCGGCGCTACCTCTCAATTTTCACGGTACTAATTTGAATTTTCCATCGTCGGCAAAAACAGTCAACCATTACGTTCAAAGCGTTCCATGAAAAAGGATGCAGGTAATCGAAGGTCCAATCATAAGCAAAGTATCTTTCCRAAAGGAATAATCCCTCAGTCCTAAGATGACGATCAGGTCACGTTGCAAAGTTAGTACGACAATCCTGTTTATTGCCTCATCGGTAGMATTGGCATGTTTCCTTCCCTGGTCCTGTTCGGCTTCGTCCGAAGTCGTTCTCGATGCCTCGGGAGAAGCAGAAGATAGCGGGTACTACGACGGCGATGGCAACGACGACGCCATCGATGATCATTACTACGATAATAGCGTCAGAGAAAATGTGTACTGGGAATACGAGGGACTCGAAGATTTTCCGTATTTCCCCGAAGAATTCGCTGCGATGCAAAAGCACATCGATCCAATGGACGCCGTCTTCGAAAAGATGGACGATCAGGGGATCCATCCCGGTCATTTCATACTCGACGATTTCGTCGTTGGGGGCGTYAATCTTGCCACTTACCAGGTGGAACACCCCCCCTTTCAGCTGTACGAGGATTTCGATATCGGCTCTTACGTCGTGGACGGACCGAGAACGATGAGCTGGAAACAGYTGGTCGGGATTCGAAACGGGCTGGAACGTCCATCCCTGAGCTGGTACGTGGACAAGGTCGCTAGGAAGCGATGGTTCCGGGAGCAGGGCWTCTACCCGCAGCCCGAGACCTATCTCGCGAAATACAAGGACGAGCTCAGCGACACGGGGAGGAAGGAAGACGAGACGATGGCCATCCTCGCCCACCTGCCCACCGAGCACGGGTTCTGCGCCAAGCCGACGCACATGTCCATGACGATGGGCAACTGGCTGGTGGACATTCCCCCGAATCGCAGCGGGGCGGGAACGGGAGACGCGCCAAAGTACACCAACCGTGCCCAGCGACTGGCCGCCTCTGGCCAGGGCGGGGCCTACGATCCGCGGGTCTGCGCCGATAGCCTGGCCGAGGGGCTCCAGCGCGAGGCGACCGAGATCGAGTCCTGGGCCCTGAAAAACGTTCGGCCGGGGATCGTCATCGAGGAGCTCTACTCCGCCGGGGAAGACCGGGACCTGCCGCCCCACGAATTCTGCATGTTTGTCGTCTGGGGAAGGGTGTACGCCGGCCAGTGGAACCTAGTGGGGGAGGACCGGTACATGGGAGGGTTTTTCTACCGCGACGGAAGCGCCGCCCCCGGCTGYCCCCTCGACCGRCTCCCCGACTGGGTCCCCTGGAACGAGCTGGTGGAGATTGCGGAGAGCCTCTCTCAACACAAGGACATGTTCCGCGTCGACATGTTCGTGGGGGTCCCGAGGTACAGCGGGGAGGACGAAGGGGTGAGGATTGCCGTGTCGGAGAGCGAGGTGCACCCCACCACCATGTTTTGCAACCCGTTYATTGCCGAAGAAATGGCCCGCCTCTGGGTCGCCGGCTACCGGATCGGCAGCTACGAGGTCATCCCCAACGACGAGGTGCCCGTTGGCTTTTACGGGAAGAGCGTTCCCGGGGGGACGCCCGGCGGTTTGCACCGGAAGAAGGCCAGCAGCTCTGGCCGCCGCGCCACGACCGAAAGCGGGTACGTGCCGTGAGGGAGGAGGCCAAAGACAAACGCGGCGCAGCGCGGGGAGTCGAGTTTCGATTTCGATGGCAATCGAATCGCACCCGCGGGGCTTTCGTTTTGCGAGCACCRCATTCGAGGTGCCGCCGAGTTGTCGATCGGCGATTCCTAGATTCCAGTGGCAAAGGAACACCTGCACCATCTATTTGCATCGTGTCGTGTGATCTACCATGCTCTCACTCCAGCACATGCTGGTTCAAGGGTGTGGGATGCCGAAACGCAAAAAAGGAAAAAATCCATCGAACGAGATTCTATCTCGTCAGACCATCGCATACCATCGGTCTCTGTTCCGCTGCATACTATCATTCGACCGACACGCTAATAACTTTTTGGAAACAAATAAACTCAAATCCGTGRTTTTATTTTTACAATGAATGGTGCATCTACAAGTATTCTACAGCGCTTGGTGGTGGTTGCGTAGTTAGTTAACGATTGGCTTGGTGGCTTGGTCGTGCGAAAGGGCTAGTGGGATGCCTGCTGGCCGCCCCAGATCTTCCGGGGCAGCGAAAAGGCGGAAGCAAACCGKCCGTGGGGTTGCTGGCTGCCGGCCGACCCGCTGGCGACGGACCGGATGAGGGAATCCCGAAAGGTCAAAGCGGAAAAGTCGTCGTCGTGGGGCCGGTGGATGCCCGCGCTGCCCTCGCCGCTCCCCTCCTCCGCCACCGACCGGAGGACGACGTCGACAAACTCCGGGAGCTTGAAGCGGGCCGCCTGGGCCGGGTCGTCCCGGTGGAGGGGGGAGGGTGCCAGCCGGGGGGCCTCCTCCCGGTAGCCCAGCCCGTTGGCGTCCATGATGGCCCGGACCTTGGCCTGGACGCGGCCGTCGAGCTTGTAGTACCAATAGTGGGCCCAGAGGAGGCCAACGAGGGAGGCCGCGCAGGAGACCCCGAGCAGGACCGTGGCTCTCCCGTGTGCGCTGGTGYTTTCCTTGCTGCTGCTTCCCTTGCCCCCCTTCCGGTCCCCGGCCCCGAGGACCATCCCGTAGAGCAGCCAGGCGACGACCGAGACGATCCAGTAGGCCACCACGAAGGCGCTCACCTTGTTGGCCCTGGCCCTCGCCGCCGCCCGGCCCTGGAGGACCTCGGAGACCCCCAGCCGGTCGCTGGGCGTCGGCCAGGGAAGCGAGAGGACCACGTCGTCTTCCAGGTCCCTCAGGTAGTCCCGGTGGAGCCGCCGAAAGCCACCGGCGACGTTGGCCCCCCCGGCGTGGGGCCGGTGGGGATGGTGCGGGGACGGGTGCAGAAAGTTGCTGTAGTCCGCGTGGACGTTGCTTCCACTGTTGCCGCCAGCGTCGTCGTTGATGCTGTTGGTATTGGCGTTGGGATTGGCATTTGCGTTGGGATTGGCATTTGCGTTGGGATTGGCGTTGGGATTGGCATTTGCGTGGAGGTTCCTTCCGCTGCCGCAAGGGACGCTGTCGTCGTTGTTGACGATGCTGTTCGCGTACGCATCGGTTTGGCTCGTGCCTTTTGCCGCCTCCACGTCCGTGTCCGTGTCCGTGTCCGTGCCCGCCCCGTGATACTCAAAGGCGGCATCGATGCTTTCGGCACCGGCCCGGGATCCCGCGTGGTTGTTGCCGGTGCTGCTGATGCTCATGCTCGTGCTCATGCCGACCGACGCTGTTGCAATTGCGCGGCCCCGTGCCAGCGAATCCTCTGGTGATCTCTTGTGTTGCCTCGTAGATATTGCGTTKCCTTGCGTCGAGGATGGCACCGTGCCGAAAGAAATGTACCGTACCGTAGTGGCTTGCTAGCTAGCTAGCACGAACGCAACAAATTGTTGTGACGGGAGGCAGTGGTGCAAGGCGGGATCGGTGGAAACCTTGTGCGAGTAGAACGATCCGGAAACAAGAAACTGCGGGCTGTTGTTTCGTTCTTCCGTTCAAAGTTATCGGCGGTTACGTGCTCGTAACTACCGCATGGGATGGCATGCGATGTGCAATCTTGATACAGAACGGTATGGGTCCAACAGAAGATGCTAGTCCATCAAGAGTATCGCTCGTTCCGAAGCAGCAGCCGGATATGACAGTACAGAAGCCTACAGGAGTATACGGAGGTGAGCATCGGTTCTCGTTCGCGGAGTGGAATGGAATGGCGCGATAGGTACGGTGCGCGCAGGTAGGTTGGAGGACAACCTGCAACCTACCTACACCGAATGTTCTTAACGTACTTCGTAGTACATACCATACGTAGTACCGGTAGGACGTAGTAATTCTTTGGAATTCGGGCATTCGGTCGTGTGAAGGAAATTTCCGGCCCAACACCCCTAACGGCATTCGGGCCTGGGGGGCTTCCGTCGTTGGATTCGACCCATACGACTCAATTTGGTCTTCTCCGGTCGTCGTCCCGAGTCGCAAGAACTAGACCTCTGGATCCTCGGAATCATCATCCAAAAACCAAGATCTCGCACGACAACCGCTACAGCTACTGCCAGTTATGGTACTTTACCTGGTACGATACAAAGCCGCTTCACGAAACGAGACAAAACGACACGGAGCAACGAAGAGCCTCTCGATTTCAACTCTTGCCGCTACGGCTCTATCGTCGAAAGTTCACAAAAGCCCTCCCATCCATACAGGAGAATCTTGTTGCGACGCAACCGAAGCAGAATACTCGTACATCCCGTCGACARCGGAACTCCGCGACGCAAAACTCTGCGAAACCAAACGAAGCAAATAACAATCCCAACGAATCGCCACCCCAGCCGCCATCCCAATCGCAATTGCAATCGCCATGGCCACCAGCAACAAATACGACCGGCAGCTCCGCTTGTGGGGGGCCCAGGGACAAAAGGCACTCGCGGAAACCCGTGTGGTTTCCGTGGGGGCCTCCGCCGCCGGAACCGAGACCCTGAARAACCTCGTCCTGCCGGGGATCGGCGCCTTTACGGTCATGGATTTCGTCGACGAACCTTCGGYCGGAAACCAGGGAGGGAGCCATCCCGCAACGGGTGCCACCGGAAGGGTCACGGAGAAAGACGCGGCCTCGAACTTCTTTCTGCCCCTGGGGGACACCGAAACCAAAACCGAAACCGAAAGCGTTGCCACGAGAGCAGAGGTCGCCTGCAAGCACCTCGGGGAGCTCAACCCCGACGTGGCCGGATCCTTCCGGAACCTYCCCCTCGACGGATCGCCGCGCCCGGACGCCCCTAGCTTCTGGAAGACCGTCCTGGAGGAGGAATCCCTGCGGGCAACGAGCGATTCCGGGGCGAAGGAACCCGGCGGCGCGGATGAATCCCAACCACCGAAAACGAGCAGGCTCCTGGTCGTTGCGGCCGACCTGGTCCCGGACGTCCTGGAGGCCCTGGCAAAAGCCTGCTGGGACTCGGGCCACCCGCTCGTTGCGGTGACCTCCTACGGTTTGATCGGAACCGTGCGGCTCCAGCTCCCCGAGAAGGGGGCCGTGCTGCTCCAGCCGAAACCGACGAATTCCCCCCCCGATCTGCGGCTGGTGACCTCCTTTCCGGCCTTTCGGGACTTTGTCGAGGACGTGGCCGGTGGCGATTCCCTCGGGGCCATGGACAGCGCGGAACACGGCCACGTTCCCTACCCGGTGCTCCTGGCCAAGGCCATGGAAGGCTACCGGGCCGCCGCCAACTCAAAGGCAGGGGACACAAGCGGGGACGGTCCGCGGGACCTGCCCAGGACCTACGCCCAAAAACAAGACTTTGTCAACAACTACGTCAAGCCCATGGCCAGAGACTACGACCAACAGCTCAACTTCCAGGAGGCGGTGTCCAACGCCTACCTCGCCTACACCGAGCGGGACCTGGGCTGGATGGACCTGCTCGCAAGCACCGTGGCGAGGGAGAGCAAGCTGGGGCGGCTAAGGTCCGCCCTCGAAACCTTTCTGGAGGAACACCCCGACCACCGTCCGCCCCTCAACGGGAGCGTCCCCGACATGACGGCCTCGACGGCCCTCTACGTGCGCCTGCAGCAGCTSTACAAGGACCAGGCGGGGGAGGACCTCCGAASGATGGCGCGGATCCTCGAGGAGCAGCAGCGCCRGGAACCGGAGGGSCGGCAGCTGGAGCCGGTCACCGGCGACGACCTCGCCAACTTTTGCGCCAACGTCTATTCCGTCGGGCACGCAMRGACCCGGAGCCTGGCCGACGAGGACAAGGGGGAGGCCTCCACCCCCGGGGAGCTCSAGGACCTTCTGGACGACTGGAAGGCGGCCCTCATGGACCCCTGCGAGGTGCCCGTCCACACGCCGCTGCTGTGGTACCTGGGCGTCCGCGCCGCCCAGGCCTTTTGCCAGAGGGAGGGCCGGTACCCCGGGTGCGTCGATGTCTGCGGAACGGCCGGAACGGGCCAGCTGGAGGAGGACGCCTCMCTCCTGGAGGAGCTCCTGCGGGAGACCATTTTCCCCCGCTACGGGCTGGGGGGCGAGGACCTCCTCTCGTCCAGGGAGCACACGGAACGGATCGCGCGGGAGCTGGCGCGGTACGGAAACGCCGAGGTCCACGCGGTGGCCAGCGTCGTCGGCGGGGTGGCGGCCCAGGAGGCCGTCAAGGTGGTGACGGGACAGTACGTTCCCCTCGACAACACCTACGTGTACAACGGGATCGTTTCGGTCGGTGGGGTCTACCGGTTCTAGGAGGAGAAGACGGATTTTTTTAAAAAAACCAATGCAATGCAAACGGAACCRCCGGAACCGAATGCACCCTTTCGGAGGAACGCGGCAAAGACCTTTTCGCCGAGCGAGCGTCGATGCCGATGCTCCTTGCGAGGCCAGCCCTTGATCCGGCTGCGGGAGGTTCCGGCGTTGCGTTCCGTTGCCGTGTCTTGTGTTGCGTTGTGTTGTGTTGTGTTGTGTTGCCGGGCACCACCGAGCCGGAGCCCAATGGATGCACCGCAAGACACCGCCACGCCACGCCACGCCACCAAACCCCTCTTGTCGCGCAGCACAGCCCCTGGAGTGGCCTTCCCCGAGCATTCCCGGGCGTGCCCTGGCTGGGGCAGCAGCAGTACCGGTTCACTGGTGCTTCGGCCCACGGACGGTGGCAGAGCACACTCCCACCACGCAACAAAAAAGTTGCTTATGCTAGAAACAATCGGTGGCAATGACCACCAGCGCAATACCTAGGATGTTTGATTCGACGCAACCGGCAACACGATGTGTGTCCAGTGGGGTTTTTGCCCCATCTGATTTTATTGTCGTTATTATTATTTGTAGTACTGTAGTAGGAAGCAGTGYCRCCTCTGCGATGCTGTTTGCGCACCACCGGATCGKYAGAGGCGGCAACCGCCGGGTCGTGGGGAGCTCGTGGCGCRGTGCTGCGACGACACACGGGAGACCGAGCCGGTCTCTGCCATCTCGAGCTACCGCGCTTCGCGAATCGAAGGGTGGAAACGGGCCGCTTCGCCGTCGTTTCGGACGAAAACACGCAAACGATGCAATACACCGAACAACACCCTTGTTTCGTGTTTGGATGGATCCATCATTCTCCRTATTAATTTGAATAAGATCGTTTTCATATATTTTTTTCTACGAGTACGTACGGTGCACGCTGTGTATGTATGTTTGTATGTATGTATGGCATGGCTTGGCATGGCATGGCTTGGTCGATCCGTAGCCACCGTATGCTGGCAGGCAATGGGGTCGATCGCATCCGMCACCCGATTGTGGCAAGGAGCACGGGTTCCGGCTCGTGGACACACGCGCTTTTCTTTTTCGTCCATGGCCGCGGCCCACTAGCTAGTTCTCGCCGTGGCGCTTGCTCTCGTCCTCCGTTTTCCTTCTTCCCGCCGGTTCCCCCGCACCACCGCCGGGGGAGGGCTCCCCCCGCGTCCGCGCTTCCTTACGCCGCCTCTGGTTTCTGCTTCCGGAGCCGCTCTCGCTCTCGCTGCACGAATCGCGGTCCCGGTCRCGCCTCTTGCTCCTGGTCCTCCTTCTCCTCGAGGAATCCTTCCGGCTCTTCCCGGATCTGCTTCGCCTCGACGATTCGTGCCTCCGCCGCCTTCGTCTCCTCCGCCGGTCGCGCCCCGAGGAATCGGAATCGGACTCCGAGCCGGAATCACTGCTGCTGCTGCTGCTGCTGCTGCTTTCGTCGGAATCGCTGCCCCCGGAACGGCGGCGGTGGCGTTTCTTCCTGCGCCGTTTTCTCTTCTTTTTTCTGCGTTCTTGCTCGTCCCTTCGTTTGGACCCGGATCGCTTGCGGTCCTTTGCGGACGGTTTCTTGTCGCCGTCCCCTTCTCCTTGGTCTTCCTCCTCTTCTTCCTCGACGAATTCCTCCTCGCTGCTGCTGTCCGGATCGTCCAGGAGCCGGCGCAGGCCCGGATCCATGCTTCCGTGGCCACCCCCGATGCCCCCCACAAGATTCCCCCCGCTCCTCCGGACCTTCCCCCGCTTCAGCCCCAGGTAGAGCTTTGCGGTGAAGCCCTCCCGGTCGGCCCCGTCCGTGACGTTCTGCGTCCGGGCCAGTTCCATGACGTTCCGGACCTTCTCGGCCGTCTCGGCTTTCCTGGCCGGGGTGTCTTCCTCCTCCCCGTTGTCGTGGTTGCCCCCGCCGATGGTCTTGGACCAGATGCCGTGGGTTCTGAGGGCGTCCGACGTGCACATGCGGTTGTTGTGGGGCATTCGCACCCTTCCGGCGGAGGCCGGCATGATACGATCGCTGCGTGTGGGTGGAGTGCCAAGCGGCAAGAGCAGTATCGAATCGAATCGKATCGAATSGAATSGAATSGAATGGAACTGATGCAGAAGGCGGTTGCTCCTTCGAGTTTGGTTCCGGCAGAAAGGGAGGCAAGCGGTCCGTTGCCTATTGTATCTACCTGCGCAACAGGAAGCAAATACAGTGTTGCAGCTGTCTGTCTGGTTTGGGACGTCTTCCTGGTTCTCGATCAGAAACACGAATCGGTCTTCTCTTCGGCGAGTCTTTCGACAGGGACGGAACCGTCTGTGCTCTGTATGCCTCAAAGGGGGTTTTCGTTTTTCGGTTTTCGGCTCCGGTGAACTCTGAACTACCGTACCGCAGCTCCTCTCTCCGCACCATGTACGGACGTTCACGAAAATGGGGTACGGGGAACGGTATCATAGCTACTACTAGTACTCTACGTATGTACAGTACCACGTTAATGCTTTTCCTTTCCTTTTTCGTTTTCGTTCTTGCGTCACGTTCGATTGCCGTTTTTGAAAAGACGCGGGAAAAAGCCAGGGGAGCCGGACTAGTAGGAATCCTGTTCCCTCGATCCCATCCCCGAAGCGGCATACGAGTACGCACATAAAGCAAAGGAAACCAAATTCGGCAAGCCATAGCAAAGGCCGGTTGTGTTTGTTGGCCACCGTTGTGTTTCATTGCTTTCCCACTCTGGCAACCATTGACAACAAAGCGTCCGCAAAACCGAAAACAAACGCACCCCACCGACCGGCAAAGGAGAGAAAGAAACAACACACAGGCCTTCGATTTCGAGCCAGCAATAAGCATAAGCACAACATGCGCAGCGATTCCGCGGGTGGCGGTGGGAGCTACGTTTCCGCCTCTGCGTCCGCCCCGAAGATGCGGCACCGCACCACCCCCCACGCGAGAGCCGCAAGCGGCAGGAGGGGCACCGCCGCCAACGGAMCCGGCGAGAGGAGCCAGAGAAGCCTGCGGGGCAACAGCTGCTGCCTCCAAGGGATGGTCCTCCCCGCTTTGTGCCTCTTCGTGCTGGTGGCATCGKTGCAGCTCGCCATGAATGCGCTGCTGTACGGCAGCGGGAAGAACCAACCGGGCACGGTCCTTCCGGACGCGGGCCTCCGGGGCCGGAACGGGCACCGCGAGCACACCCAGACCGCGGGGAACTCGTACGATTCCCTGCTGAAGAACACCATCCACTACGCCCATCGGGGCAACTACAGCAACAGCAGCAGCAACAACAACAGCAACAGCAGCATCGACGCGGCGGTGCTCTCCGCCCTCCAGGACGAAATCGACAACCTGCGCTCCCAGATCACCACCCTAGAATCCAAGTCGCAGAAATACGTGGACGATCCGCGGTTTTTCCCCTTTGTCATTCGCGATTCGAGGCACCTGACGCCCGTCCAGGTCGACCCCGACTTTCACGTCTTCGACTACGTCGATCTGACCCAGGCGCTCCAGCCCAAGTCCAARCACTCGCAGCTCCTCCACAACGCGCGGATCGTCGTCGACGACGAACTCGAGGAACGCCGCCGAGCGGGGATCACCAAGATCCCGAGGTACGCCGAGAAATACGAGGCGCCCTGCCAGATCTACAGCGTCGAGTGCTACCGGAAAAAGGTCCTGCAGGTYTTTTCCTACATCCTCAGAAAGTTTCCCAGCGTGGAGTACTATTTCTACGTCGAGGCCGACAACGATTTGTGCGTCCCCATGACGATGGTCAAGGACCTCGCCCTCACCGAGAAGCGCTACTTCATCAACACCGGGATTGGCTTCTCGGGATGGATCATGAGCCGGGAGTTCCTCGGCGACTTCATCGAGCTCTACGGGAACTCCACCCTCGACCGCAAGGTCACCAAGGTAAAGCCGGGGACGAACGAAACCGTCACGGAGAGCCCCGAGATCCGGCCCGACGTCCTGGCCAGCTACTACCTCACCGACAAGCAGGCCTGGACGGTCACGAGGCAGTACTGGGTGAGCCACACCACCCTCGAGTCCCTCGGGATCGCCTCGCTCACCGTCAAGGACCGCCGCAAGAACGCCACCGGGGAGCGCATGAAGCTCGACAAGCACCTGCCCCGGTGCCTCGAGCCCCGCCGGGGCAAGTGGAAGGTCAGCCGGAAGAAGCCCTACCTGGACCCCCGGGACCGCTTCGGCTGGGACTACTTCGACTACGAGGTCTGCCCCAACGAGCTCCTCTTCCCGTGCGGCGGGCCGGACCAGCTGAAGAAGCTGGTCGCCGACGACCTGCGGGTGGCGAACGAGACCGGGGCGCTGGCCAAGTGGGCGAAGATGGCCGAGCAAAAGAGGCGCCGGGAGGCCGCCCAGGCCGCCAAGAAGCGGGCGGCGGGGGAGCAGAACCCCACGCCCAAGGAGAAAGCGGCCGCCTTGCGGGAGCGGCTGCGGAGGGAGGAAGAAGGGCGGCARGAAGCAAAGCGGAACAAGGAGTAGGCAGAACCACAACACCGCCGCGCGGCAACCACGCAACGGAACGCAGCTCGGCGCGGCACGACACGACACGCTGCCACACGAAACGAACGGAGATTGGCACGAGAAGGAGGTGCTGCTGTTGTGGAAAWCTAGAAAGAAGATTCGTGGTCGATCCGATATGGCCTCTTCCGTGAAACTCGACCCACGATTTTCGAACCTTTCTCTCTCGATCGGAGTCACTGCGTGGCTGTTACCATGCCATGGTTCCAAACAACAAACGAAGTGCCACGCGTGCTCGGGATGCAATGATCGAGACCACGCTAGAACCTTGTCGSCGGTGAGAAAACCGCACAAACGAAGAACCATTGCAACCGACTCASAACAACAGGCATTCATYGAATCCAAAGTTGTRATTCTTGTGCAAGAAAAACATATTTATCAGGGGATGGAGATTMATCKATTTTTCCCAAAGAATCCTCCCGTTTCGATGATGATACTTTGAKGGAGTTGCTCTTTCAATATTTCAAGATCGCAGTCCAGGTCGATCAGTTGCGGAAATGCCATCCACTGGCTCAAAGTGTGTTCGTGAAAAATGAGTCGGAATGATTCTCATACCATCTACCGGAACCAAAATAACTACCACGATTTCATTGGTCGATACACCATTACCAACAGTCGTTCGAATCGACACTCACTGCATGAACGAATGATCACTAAATTTTTAGACATTGTTGAAGCACTTTTCATCAATCGACAAAAACCAACCTATTATATAGCTTAAAGAGTTTTAGTATCTGTCGCATTCGAATCRTACTGAGACGAATCAATCCACGCGATATCCTTCAGTTTGCTTACACAGCGCTTCTTGTCATCGATTCTCGTCATCGATTTTTCCCGAAATACTCCTTCGAGTGCTTCAATATCATCTCGTACGACAAAAAGGTGACGCAGCAGTTGGGAATGACTCTCACCAGCGTCACCCCTAGCCCGTTGTAAAACCCCAGAACGCCCTCGTTTCGAAAAATTTGTTTGGCGGTTCCCGATAGCGTGGGCGACGCCGACGATCGGTTGTCGACCATGCGACTCCTCAAGACCTCGTGGGGGTAGGAGAGCAAACTCGCCGACATTTTTGCCATTCCCGAGGCCAGCAGCAACTCGGTCACGGTGTTTTCCGACAACGACGACGTTGACTGTCCACCGAGAGTTTCGTTGTTGCTTCCCTTGCGTCGCTCGCGGAGGTACCCCTTCAGAAATTCATAGGCCGGGAATTGCACCGCACAGTGGGACAGGCCGATCAGGTTGGCCGTCATTCCTCTCCAAAAGACGGGCAAACCGTTCTGGGAGTACAGCCGGCTCGCCATTTGGAGCATCGATATTCGTTCCCCGGTAGYGCGAACGGTGCCGGCTCCGGCGGCCGATGTGGCAGACGTCAGCTCGTGCAGGGCCTGTGTTTGTAGCCGCGTTCGGACGACAAAAAACGGGTTGCAAATCAAATCGGCAATGGCACCGGTGAAAATTGCCGACATGCAATGCACCACACCCGGATGATAGTCCCCGACCAGATCGATGCCGAAGTGCTCTTGCGGYAGCCGGCTGTTTTGCAAAAAGTGYTTTGTCTCGTCGTACAGAGGAAAGTAGACACCCCAGAACAGGGGAACCGTTACCARGGTAGCTCCCAATCCACGAAACATGCCCCTGGGGCCTTCCTTTTTCAGAATCACCCGGAAGGCTTCGGCCGGAGTAATCGGTTTTGATAGTTTGAGGCTACTGCTACCGGGTCGCTGTTGTCGGTGAACCTGTTTCAACTTTTCTTGTTCCTGCTGGATATCTCCCCAGACCTGCATTCTCGTTCGTATCAAATCTAGAGGAGCGCAAACAAAGCTAGAAAGGGCACCACTCCCTACCCCCGCAAACAATGTAGAGAAATAATGCACGTGATCTCGCCGGYTGTTATTGTTTCTGGTTGTATAGAGTCCCCCYTGCTGCAGTTTGTCTTGCAGCTGCTCCAGGTTCGTTTCCAACGAGTCCGCTTCCCGCCCTTTGGTGTCGGTGGCGGCGGTCATCGTTTTTCCCGCGATTCGTGATTCTCCTCTGCCGCAAACAGTGAATCTTAGTCGTTAACATTCGCTCTAGTACGTAATAATGAGGATCTGTGAAGGCAGCAGTCTGTCGTTGRTCATTTGTCCTGTTCTGCTAACCAAAACAAGTTTCGTTTGCTGAAAAATTGGAAATTCGTCGCAAATTCCAAATTCCAACGTTCATAAAAAAAATTCACATCGGACCGGACCATCCACCAAATCGCATACGAGTACCTGGTACCGTTAGCTGACTGATTGGCTCGCTAACGCAGTTGAAAGCAGTTTCTAATACTACGATGCAAAAACTAAGTGTGTGCCAGCAACAGGTGGGGAAAACACAAGTAATTCAGGTTCTGTTTTGCCCTGTTTCTTACATCAAAAATTGGCCACCAACTACATAAACTTTGGTTGAGCTATTACTACTAGAACATTCTATGGGTTCCCAATGACATAGTAGACATCTAAGTAATTTTATCAATAACAAGGACAGGGCCCTTAGTAGTCTGGTGATCTAATAGTAGAAGTTTTTTGGGTCACTTGTTGCTGGTGGCCTATTTTGTAACACAGCACCAGTTGGTGAGTTTTCAAAACAGCAGCAGCAGCAACAACAAAATTTGGCCATACCAGCTTGTTGTGTTTGATGAGCATGCCACCAGGCACCACTGTAGACCTAGTGGTTCTTGGGACACTGGCACACACACACACACATCCCAAATGCTATGACTGGTGCATGAGAATATCGCCAAAGAAGAAGGAAAAGACATTCTTTGAGGCCATTCCACCAGAGCAGTTCTAGTGGTCTCAGGAACACTGTTTCTATCCATAAAGAAACTAAGTATGTAGAACTGATGTGTACTAGGCTGCAGTAGGACAAAAATTGCAGTTTGCTGTTGTTGGTGGTGGTGGTTTTGTTGTTGTTCCTAGGTGCTTTGAAACAGTACTCTTGTTGGCTTGTTGAAAGGAACTAGTACTGGCAGTACTACTAGAACTAACATTTTCAGCACTAGTACTACCAGTTCCTAAAAAGTAGTAGTAGCACCCACCACTACACCACCACATCTCTCAAAGATTGTGTGTAGTACCTTCTTGTTCTTGTAATAGAAGAATATTTTTGAAGCATGATGTTTTGGCATGGATTTAAGTCAATTCCTTGAATGTCATAGTTAATCTTGTTGTCATATTTCTTCAACCCCTACTGTTGAATGTCTTTCTATATTTCATTGTTGTTAACTTCAGCAGTATGTTTTAGTGCAAGAAGTGTCTGCTACTACCGATCACTGGTAAAATTTCCCAGCACTTCTAGTATCACTTGATTGGGAGACTTTGTTTGATTACTTTGTGAAAGAGTATCCTCAGATTGGTCATCACACAATTTTCTAATCAGCATTTTCTTCTTTAGAGGAGAGGCAATGATACTTCTTATTCTTGTACTACTAGTAGAAGTCCATTACTAGTAGTAGTAGTAGTAGTACTTTGTTTCTTGTTCAACATCACTTTTCAAGTGAGTATGTGGTAGTTGGTTTTGTGCACACCTGCTATGTCAGAAAGCAAAGAAATATTTATTCTTAGTAGCCCTTCTTGCTCTTGAAAAAGAGAGAGTTATAGTAGTACTATYTTTGAATGTCTTGGATTTTATGCTGGCCAATCACCTGTCAGCAGTACTAATCCATTACATACAATTGCAAAAGATGGTCATGCTGGTTTGCCCCCRAAATAATTTTGGCTTAGCATAAGTACTACTAACTTCTTATTGCCAGATAATTTTATAAAAGTTGACCCTTTCTGTCTCATTTGAAAACCAATTAAAATAGATTGAMGTTTTTGAAGAAAACTTCAATCAGTTGAAAAATATAGTTGAACACCAGGACACTTGGTGATGATGATGGTGATGTCAAGATGTTGCCCCAAAACCCTTACTACTAATACTTGGTGGTGACCAATTCACCAGTCAGATTGAAGTTTAATATTTAGTAGAAAATTGATCAATCAGGCTAGCTTCATGATGCTGCCAATAAGAAGATGTTGTTGCCAAATGGTTTGTAGTGCAGACAAGGCATCATACTAAAAGCAAGAACAATAAGTTCTCCACAAATGATGGTACACATTTCTCTGTAAGTGTTTTGTTTGAAACCAACCCCACCACCAACATTGGGTCAACAGTTCAAAAACAACTCAAAGAGAATGCATTTCCAAACAAACTMACATCATGACACAAATTGTGACATCAAACCATTTTCAAATAAATTGCAATAACAGCATGCTGAGGAATTTACATGTGGGGMAACAGTTGTTGAAATAATTTCAGGCTCTTCTGAASAAGGTCTTWCCAGCCAGCATTTATCATCAAYCAAGTACCTTAATAGCACCTGGCCTACTGATGACAAATTTCTTTGGAGAGTTCTAGCTTTGAGCRATTTTGATCAACATCAGTTTGAGATTTTGAAAAATCACATGTGGTCTTCAGAGGATCACGAAGTTGAAAGTACTAGTAATGAGACTACAGACCAAGAAAGATATTCTTTGTCCATTTTGARTGATGTGGATGTGTTTGATTTCTTTCATTTTTCMAAAATGAGTCTGTCAATGAAACCAAAAATGGTTTGTTGTTGAAGGATTTACTASTASTARKRAGGCCTTTGTCCAGGAAATGGATGAAGTTCAGAATGCCACTGTTCCAGGAGGTCATGGAAGAAGACAGAGCTAGAACAACAATGGCATCCCTATGCCTGATGATGTTACCCTTTAACAAGCCTTAAGCACCCCAAATTTATTTTTTCCAATTCAAAATGACCTCAGTACACTCTTGAAGATGATGTCAACAATRAACCTTTCCGTCTTTGTGTTGAACTTCARGTTGCTGGACAAGTTGTTGGTGCTGGTACTACTACTACTATGACTGGAGAACACTACTTCAAACCACTGTAAAGGAGCGGTACTTCTATGCTTTGAATCAGACCAACAACCCCTAGAATTTGTGCAGTTCGTACATGTGCCAGACCCCCTTCTTTTT
>CAACVS010000262.1:0-18904 GCA_900660405.1 Pseudo-nitzschia multistriata | reverse complement strand
AACTTTTGCTTGTACATCATGTACCGGTACAAGGTTCTACTGAGCTGTTGCTCCCAAGGTCATTCAATCATGAATCAGGCCTTTCAATCATGAATTGCCATTGAGTCATTTCCATTCTACAACTAGGCTGCACGTGGTTATTTATACTCGGAACTACGGTAGTGACATCTTTGTTCTTTGCAAGGTAATCTACCGGTATCTCTCGAGTTCCGTTGCTTGTTCCCATTTTCTGGTTGTTCTTTCGTTTGGTCTTTTTGCTCTCTGGGGAGAGGCCGTAGCACTCGGAAMACGTGCGTACACATTCGGTCCACACATTTGCCTTCCTACCTCGTACTGGAACGGAACAGGTACGAGTACCTGGTACGTACTCCCACCCGTACAATCTAGACAAGCTAGAACAAAGCAACAACCCCAAAAAAACAGAACGAAGTCGAAAGACAACACAATACCAGCTTAAATCTACAGCAAGTCACAAGAAACGAGACGATAACACAGGWAATCAAGCCGGCCGTGCGGTTTATTGTGCTTCATGGCAGTCCGAGCCTGTAACGGAACACTGTGAGCCTAAATCAGACCACAATGATGGCCCATCATAACAATGCCGAATACTTTCACAACCTTTCACTGAGTAACAATCAAATGAACGCCCGAAATGTAGAYGTCATTTTTAGTGCCAATGGAGGGGTCCAACTGAACCACCCCGGAAACATTGTCTTTGACAAGATGATCCGGAACTTTCAGGCTAGATACAGGGTCAACSATGATCCTGTCATGAAGCGCACCATTGYGGAATCGATTACCAGGGCCATACAAGAAAGGAATGGTCGGTTTCTAAAAGAACCTATGCTGGGGATGTGGACTTATTCCGAAATATCCCCCGCAGAAGCAATGATTCGGACGGCGTCCCTACTCTCGGGCACGAATCTTGGTGGCAGCATCAATGTCAATGGCAACGATGCTGCCAATTCCAATATTCTCGCCGCGGTTGCGGAAGAACAGAAACGGTCCGTGGTTGCACACCACCTGCAACTGAAGCAGGAGCAGAAAATTCTGGAAAACGAAATAATGATCCGAATGCGACAGAAKATGATGATGCCTTCGGCCATGCAGACGGGCAGCGGTACGAACTTCCTCTCGACGCTCAATCAAGCAAGCTCATCAGTCCTGCAAGGGACCGAGCGCCTCCGCACGAGACAGGCCGTATCGAACGTTTTTATGGCCAGGAAAATAGACCAAGAAATCAACAACATTGAAAAGCTGTCAGCGATGGAGCAATTGATGAAGTTTCGCATGCGAGAGCGGGAACAGAAGGCTGTTGACGATCTCATTAAGAAACAACAACTGATGGAACACAAGMAAAATCATCAGGGAGTACAACAACCGCAGCGGCAAAAACAACCGTCGACGACAACATTGGACGATGAACAGAGACGACAGGAAGATCCCTGGCCAATAAAAAATCATGATTTCACAGAATGGGATGTCTTCGTTTCGGACGCCTCTTCCGGCAAGTGGAGCAGTAGCGTTGGGAATTAYAAGTTTCGGAAAATATTATTGGAAAAGAAGGAACTCCTCCCTTCATCGTGTCTGGATTACACACGTCTCAAAGACATGAGCCAAAATATCGTATCAACGATTCGTGATCACAATGGGCGGTTCCTACAAAAGCGGCCCTTCAAATTAGAGAACGGCACCGTCATGGAGTCCCTTTGGCACGACGTTGGAAATGTAGAAGCGGTTACGTGGATCATGGGTTTGATGAAGTTATTATTCAATAGGGGTAAAGGTTTTTGCAAAAATCCAAAACCAGGGTCCTTCCTCGATTTAGTAAGCAGTGGCACATTTTTTGTCGAAATGAAGTCAACAACCCCTCCGACCATTCCAGSACSGGAGGATATCCTCTGGGCAAAAGGGTATAACGAACACCCGGGAAACGTTAGGTTTCGCAAGATTCTCGTGCATTCGTTGCAGGATCAGATTGTTCTCGATTGGGATGAGTCGAAACTGGCGGAGCTCAGCCGTTCAATTGTAATCACTGTCAAATCTGAACCCAACGCACGATTCCTCGTGAAAATTGGTTCGTACCAACCCTCACCTAGCGACGAATCGACCAAATCTGWTATGACTGAGTGGAAAGAGATCTCGAAGGAAGACGCAGAAATCAGGACCTTGGGCGCTCTCCGGGAGTCGCTAGAAAAACTCAGACGGTGTGTTAGCGAGAAGGAACCGACCAAACTTCAAAAGCAACAACAACATCAGCAACAGCAACAGCAGCAGCAGCAACAACAACAACAACAACAACAACAAAATCAGCAGCAGCAGCAGCAGCAGCAGCAGCAGCAGCAGAATGGAAATCAAAATGCCTTGGCTGGAACAATGGTAGTTGAAAGGCCTTGTGAGACGGATGTCGTATTCGGTATCGAAACGGGGGGAGAAGCCCAGAAGTACCTCGGCAATCAGATGTATCGATCTCTGATCAGGTGCAACAAGAAGAGATTCCATACGAGTACTACGGAAGAAAAAAGGATTCGGATATGTCACTCTATAGTGGCTGCAATCAAGGGTCAAGACGGTAGATTTCTGAAGCTGGATCGAGAAAAGGGGATATGGGGAAGGATTTCCGATACCAGAGCGGTCGGGCTCACCAAAATGATCTTGTCGCGCGTGGAAATAACTCAACCCACAACCGAGACAAATCGAGTCATAGCACCACCCGYCACTATTACAGAACTGATCGACTTGGTGGGCGAGAGCGATGAGGAGGACAATATTGGCAACACAGCCTTGAATTCGACGCCGAGAGAAGTCAAGGAGCCATCGGGAAAGAAGAATAGTATTGTGAAGGACGAGAAAATAAACACKTCCCTGAATTCAATACCGAGAAAAGTCAAAGAGCCACCAATAAGGAAGGGCAGAATCGTCAAGAAAAGGAAAAAAGTTCGCAAGTCCGAATGCATGACTTTGATGGCGCATACACTGTTTGACCTGCAACAAAGAAAATWTCCTGATACTGTGACCCAATCGGAGTACGASTCCATAGAAAGATTGGCAAAGAAAAAGACAGGCTTGTCCATCCATTGTAACATTAGCAAAACAGCGGTGCAAAAAATATCGCAATCGATATCCCCACTCGAAGCTCCCCCCCCATCGATGTTGAACGATGCCACTAGCAAAGAATACGAGCTGAACATGATCGACTTCAAAAATCCAAAAGGCGGAGTCGAGTCCTCCAAACCTACAGTCTCTTTACCCATAGCCACCGATGCACCGTCGCAGTCGAAAGAGACCATCGTTGAGGGAAAGGATTCGGTTGTCGACAACAATACTCAAGACGACGCCCCATCGACTCCAGCTGAAGAGAATGTCGCAGAACAGCATCAGTATTCAGAAGACAAGGATGGCGACGATGGCTACGACAGTGAGGAAAGCTTGGTATTTTAGAACTTATAGAAAATTTTGTAGTTCGAAAGTCGTCATCATTGATTTGATGTAGCARATTCTATGAAAATTGAATTAGATTTCAGTCGTGCACTGCATAAAATATTTATTTGAAGCACAAATCCATAGATTTTTTGTTCACGAGGCACACGTGTGCCAAAAGCATGTATGCAAACACATACTTTCTTTGGAATTGTGGACTCAATTTTCTCTCAAGTCATGAGCAGGGGGAGCCAAAAATGGTGCTCCAAAACATATCTAAAGTATCAACACTGTTCTCAAAAGGAGCCAGGGGAGCCCTCTAAAGTGCCACAAAGTGCACCAAAACAAATCTAAAGTGCCACCAGCAAGAGCCAGGGGAGCAATCTAAAAACTGCAACATATAGCTGTAGCAGCACCAAATGCACCTCAGTGTGTGCTGACAAAAAACAAGGCCATGAAAGGACCATTGACACTCTCAACATGTCACTAGAATTCATCATCCTTTGTGTAGCTCTCCACTTTGAGCTTGACAAAGATGATTTATGTCCAGAGGATAGGGGCAGAAGGGATAGGAGAACCCAAAGGATTGCAATCAGGAGGTACAACCAGTCACCATTCCTCCACTTGTTTAGTTTTGGCAATGAACAGGCCCTTCTAAACTGTTGTGGTGTAGTAGATCACACTGTMTTCAGAGGTCTCATGAAACTCTATGTGTCAGTATTCAACATGTACATGATTGATGAAGCAATGGGCCGGATTTTAATGAGAAGCTTCCACCATAGGAATGGAATGCCAAAGGGTCAACATAGGGAAGCAAATGCCATGTGCTGCCTTGGGTTAACACTGCACTGGTTTGTCAGGACTCGTGGATCAGTAGTAGCAAGAGGGCTATCCATGACATTTGGGCTTACATTGACAGTAATGCTGTAAGGTGGATAAAGTTCTCCAGGTGTGTTCTCCTCTCCTTTGTCTTGCAAGACCATCCAGATGCAAGAGTCAGGGCTCCTGTCAGAGAGGATATTGATGCTAATGTTGCTGCTATTGGTGAAAAATACCCAATCCTTTGACAGCAAAGCAASAGTCTGGGATGCTGCTAATGGGCTGAAACTTGGATTGCAGAAATCTTCAAACTGGGCAGTACAGAACATGTTCTACAATGGATGGACATGTGMTATGTATGTTGGTAGCGTCTTCATCTTTGCTCCAGATGGCAAAATTTGAGCTTGCATCTTCAACTGTTCTGGAGCTATGCATGACAGCACAATTTCTGACTATRGAGTCTATAGGAGGATGGAGGAGATGTATGACTTGAACAGAGCAAAGGTTGTGGTGGTTGGTTCAGGATTCACCCTGGCTGGCAAGCCATATCTYGTTAGAAGCTCGCAAAAGGATCCAGATCTCCTTGCCAGCAACAACATCTTAAACAACAACAACGCTGCTGCAAAACTTGCATTAGCAGTCAACCGACAAGCTACCTCACYGAGACTGCTGTCTGAGTGGGGAATGAGGATGATACAAGAACAGTTTCCAAGGCTGAAGGACAGGATCAGAAGTTGAGGAGCAAGGTGAAAGGAAGATTCTCATGAACACAGCCATCTTGTTGGTGCCAGCACTGTAGGCATCAATCCAATCCTTAATGTGTTCATGCCCAATGAAAAACACAAGAAGGGATTCTTCTCCCATCTGACAACCCTAAATGCGRATGTAAACAACTTGTTTTGGTGAGATAGCTGATAACCGCAACAATGATATAACGATAGTACATCCCAGTAGCAACAACAGATGCAACATTGACACATCCCAGCAACAAAAAGAATAGAGCACGCAACATCAATAGGATACATTCCAGCAGCAAGAACATAYCCAACATTCATAAAATTCATCTTTTCACATGGCCCATTGAGGCATTGAACATGGTCCATTGAAGCGTTGAAGCATTAAGATGTTACTAGAAATATAAATATTGGATATGGAAATTATCATAAGAGATATTCATGTTGTAGTGAKTAGGTGATACATTGAAATCAATAAGAAATATTCAGACTGTATATAATTAATCAAAGCAATGCTTGTTGGAGTATTTCTCACGCATTGTACAACRAAGACTGTGTAGAAACAGTAAAGAGGAACAACATGAGCTAACGCACATGACAAGTAGGAGAACTCATATATTATTTAATCTGCTTGCMCTTCCATAATCCAGCAGTCAGTGCAAATCAAATGAAAGATGTGAATTACTGTAGTAATTAATAAGATAAATTAAATGAAGTTAAATGTAAAAGTGACAGTGATGGTGGTGGGGCTTAATGAAGAAGAATTGCTGTTGTGGTGGCAGCATGRTCATGGTAGTTAAATGCAAAAGCAACAATGGAATCCAGATGGATGCTTGTTAATCAGAATCTGATGAGAAGGATGAAGAATCATAGTCCTGTTGCTTGCAGTGGCGCTTGTTGAGGGCTTTTAGACTGAAGTGATGCATTGCAATGGTGACAAGGGATCCAAGAGCACTGCCAATCTGCTGGTAAGCTTCCTTCCTCTCTTCCCTGGCTCTCACAGAAGCACTGTGCAACACACATCTGCAAGGATCTCACAATGTYACACTCCTTTGCTTTGGCAGTGTTGTAAGATTGGACTCCRGGTGCTCCTCTCATGAGTGTAACAGCTCTTGTGCAAGAGCTGTGCTACCATTATTGGTACAAGTYTCCYRAGTATCTTCCTGCTGAGTAAGTTTTGAATCTTCTGTTTCTTGCCAGGAAGCTTCTGGATGGACTGGTGGTGGCAGCAGAGGCATGTCTTTCCTCGTTGTCCGAATTGGCATTGTTTTTTGTTGCCATTATTGTTGTTGCCATTGTTCCTGTGAAGACTAACATTGCTGCTGCTGCTGCTGCTGCTGCTGCTGTTGTTGTTGTTGTTGTTGTTGTTGTTGCCATTGTTCCCAGCATTATGATGATGATTACCCTCAGGATCACCATTGTGACCCTGAGAATGGATATATCCTTCTTCAATATCAAAGTGCTCCTCTCCRTCTTCAATATCTGCCTTCAAGTCAATCAAATACTTGGCCCTCTTGGCAAGTCTTTCTGCCAAAGGACAGTTACTAGGGACGCTCTTCCTATGAAGGGTTGAATACTTCCTTCATCTCTATTGACACCAGGATAGTTCTGAGTATGAGTCACTTCCACTTCATGCCACTGATCACTCCCAATAGGAAGCCTTGCCAAGATGACATACATGATCAAGTGGTCAATTGTTTCCTGAGTGGTGTAGTTGACTATACCACCAGCAGCAGTCCTCCTGCCTCCTCTGCCTGGCACTGCTGCTGTCTTGTTAAAATCATCTTGTTGTTGTTGGGAAATTGATGTTGTTTTTTGTGTCTGGAATCGATGCTGGAATCAACCTCAAACTACTACATGTGTTCTTTTGCTGCGTTCCAACAAGCAGTTCCTCCTCCTCCTCCCCTGGGGAAGGGGGATTCTTGGTGTTCTCAGGGTTCTCAACTTTTTTATTCCTGTTGACATGATTCCATCAGGGGTTCTTCCTTGGCATTGGTGTCRTTTTGTTGAGGATGCTAGCTATTAGATAAGAATTACCACCACATACAAATACTGCGGAGGATAGTGAACTTCACGTGGTTCACCTGCTGGCATTTTGGATTTGTTTTAKCACACTCGTCAMTGGCACCATGTGTTCTCAATACTCATTGTTTTGGCGCTCTTGCTGGCGCCATGAGTTCTCAATATTTTGCAAGAATGCAGTTATTTTCTGTTGATTTCAAGCAAAATACCATATTCCAAAATTAAGCAGCACGGCAGCATGATGATGTAGCGCGTCATAATTTAATATCTTAGATTCTAGTATGTGGGTTTACATACTTAATCCTGCAYACACAAATTTGTAAAGTATGTCATCATAGATTCTATGTTTACAGGAATCACTCAATACAGCATGAAAATGGTATTTTYTAAAAAGAAAAGGAGGATCTATGAATATATTTTTATTTGATGGGCTTATTTTTCAGATTGATGATTCCGTTTCGTAATTGTTGTCACACGTGGAAAATTTTCATTGGTGAGTCAATTTCGTCTTCGTGAAATGACTTCAGTAATTTGAGGTTCTATTTCGACGATAGTCCATGCTTTTCATTCGAGTATTTATTGATAAATTCCATTTCATACAGGACCTTTTGACGTAAAAGATAAGGCGAGGGTTGCCTCTATGGGGAGACTCTTAATTAAGAAAATGCTTCTAAAGTATTGGTACATTCTAAAAAGCGAAATTAATCGAAGCTACTAATGTTTATAAAGTAGAGCTGCGTTAAGTAATTGTCTTAAGGAAATTAATACATAAGTTTGAGATCGAACAATATGTCCCGCGATAATAACGACATACKTTATTGTAATTAATATACTCCACAAGCCATACTGTTTGCAGAACAAAACAGACCAAACAGCGAGTGACTCCGATGATACAACAATGAGGCCCTTTATTTCAATAAGTTGACACTGGCCTCGAACTTCCATCAGCCATCGCTTTCATTCGACAGCTCAAGATCGTAATACSAAAGGGGTGCAAGGCGTATAAAGAGAATCCCATCAATTGTTCACTGACATTTCTCCGACAAACTTATTAGAAATCAAATTACAGTAGTGAGACAAAAGAAAAGACGGCGCAAACATCTCGCTCGAGTGATAGCAAAATGGAGGTTGMAGAGATTTTTAATCTAAGCACGAATTACGCTGGTGCGAACACCAATATTGTTGATGATAACAAAATGATTTATTCTGACATTGAAGTTGACACGTACGTGTTTCCTAATATGGACGATAGCAGCAACGATGAAGGCGAAGACATTGTGAATGAGAAAGACATGCAGATCACTCGCCGATCTACCATGTCGACAACAGTGTCCTCTGCTTCATATTCTGCGTCGGAAGGTTTGTCCGACGAAGCTCTCGATATAGCTCTGGAAGATCCCAATATCATGGAGAAAATATTGGAACGAGAAATGTACGAAATGAAACCGGAAGAACGGGAAGCCGCTATCAACGAGCTTCACGGCGTTGAATTCGGGCGATGGGGGGGTTATAGCGAAAACAATATYAGAAACCTGAACGAGACCACAAAAGAATGCCCGGAAATGACGGCTCTTGCTCTTCGTGACATGCAAAATATTCTTGATGAACTCGTTCCTCCGTGTTCTATATCACCGATGAATGACGAAGATGAAGCCCACAACAGACGCAGAGGCAATCGCAGGTATCATGCATATCGAAGAGGCCTCGAGTTAAAGAGTGACTTTATACGCACCGAAGAATATCGGCTGAAGTTTCTTCGAGCTGATCGATTTGATGCCCGAAAAGCCGCCATCCGGTATTGCGAGTGTCTCGATCTACTGCTCAAATGCTTCGGCGAAAAAATCTTTCGAAGACAGCTGTACATGAGTGACCTTACCGCTCTCGAGCTGAAATACTTTCGTGATGGCAATTGTCAGGTACTGCCTTCCCGCGACCGAATCGGGAGAAGGGTATTTGTCTTTATYGGAAGACACGATGCGAGTACCTACGAAGAATACTMTTCTGCCTTCCGACTTTTAG
Organism: Pseudo-nitzschia multistriata; assembly: GCA_900660405.1. Classification (NCBI taxonomy): domain Eukaryota; phylum Bacillariophyta; class Bacillariophyceae; order Bacillariales; family Bacillariaceae; genus Pseudo-nitzschia; species Pseudo-nitzschia multistriata. The sequence continues at coordinate 9,890 of CAACVS010000262.1, read as the reverse complement.
TGTTTTTGCTGTGGACAATTCTTGCCGAGGATGTTACCACGCAAGTGAAGGGAGCCGTAGTTTTGGTCTTCCCAACGTTCGAAGAACCAAGCATGGCAAAGAATTCTGCCAAAAAAATGAACCAAATTATAACCACAATACCGGTGAGATACTCCGCGTTACATTTCTGCATACCAAACTCACCCGTATTTAACCTCTGTCGCTCGCTGTGTCTGATGCTCATTGGACCGGAGGGGCGAAGAGTGTGTCGGGTCCACACCGGTTCCCCGGTTGAAGTAGATTACGTACTTTCTAGCTATGGAATCAATGTCAAAGACATCCCACGAACATATACATTCATGGTCAAGACCAAGAACTGGGCTCGATTTGCGAAGGTTAGGACTGCAATCGACAACTTTCGAAAGAAAACCGACAATGAGGCAGCTGGCTTGGAAGGAAAGAATGAAGAATCGATAGAAGAAGTTTGTGGCGTCGAATGTCCCGAAGTGAATTGCATACTTTTTGGCAACAAGGCAATGGCTTGGGATCATCCCGGCAACATTGAGTTTCGAGATCTTATCGAAGAAAAAGAGCTGGAACGCGAACTCCACCCGAAGAGATTCCTCAAGGGCGATAGGTACAATGATTATATCATCGAAGAAGGTCGTTTGAGAAATTTTGTCTACATGGAATACGATAAGAAGAATTTATGGTACACAGAAATTGTCGATGATGACGTGCTCCGCCACAAAATCACCCAACTGTTAACGGGCATTCGAAAGCGTCGCAAAGCGACACGGATGGCCCAAAAGCTTCGATCTCTTGCTCCAACCGAACCGACCCCTATTTCTACCAATGTTGAAGAAACAGTGTACCAAGGTAATCGATGCACCTTTCTTTGCGCTTTCAACTCAAATRATGATACTGTAAAGTGAATTCAGATCCTTTTCCCAAGTGTACTATYGAATACGTATTCAGCACACGAAGTTGTTACAGCATGAAGGTCTCGAAGATGAACGACGGAAGCATTAAGCCAAAGCCAACGACTATTTATGGAGTATAGGATAGAAACGAGCACAGAAAAGCTCAAAAATCAGCAGTCTTGAATTCTGCTCTGTTGATATTAAATTATATTTGCTATGGTGAATCAAAAATATGAAGTAAGTTGACATCATGATACTTAAAACAACTATCCAACTTCTCATTACAGAAATCAACTAGACTGTGTATGTTGGATACTACAAATCGTAATGATACTACGCAATTCAGAGTAGTTTTTTGCACCAGCACCCAGAGGAGAGCATCCCCCAGCATCACAAAGTACTAGTAAAACAAGAAGTACTGAGTTGTTTTTACTAGTAGAATAACATTAGCTGATAAAAAGACGAAGCTACCGGTACTAGTACTAGCAAAAATTTGACACACCTTATGCTGACACACCTAAGTACTAGTAGTAGTCCTCACGCTACTACCAGTACTGCTACTAGTACCAATAGTAATACAAAAATAATATGGCTAGCTAGAAGAAATATCATTGCGGGCAGATATGGGACAGAGAGAGGAGAACAACAAGAAGTGCTACTAGCAATAGTACTACAACAATTGTATCRGTACTAGTACTAGTAGAATTCAACAAGCATGAGGAAAATCATAATGCAAAGTAAARTGTGTGCAGGCATTGGATATAGAAGATGTGATATACTAGTAATCAGCAAGCCACTACTCGTCATATCACCATATGTGTATTCTGCTGTACATATTCTGAATTTTATTCTGGAAAGCTCATGTTAYGTGAGAGAAGGAAATTCTTTGCAGTCATATGCACAGCAAGACCAGCAAGACTTAACATAGATTACTGCCAGTAATCAAACTGGTAAGGATGAGGTCAAGCTCAACTGTACTCCAGTGAGGTGCTGGTGGATTGAAAACAAAAATAACTAGTGTTTCTCAGTGCAAGAAGATTCATGTATTTTTCTTGGTACTCTATCAAAAAATCTTAATATTATATTTAACCATGTGGACTAGAAGAGGCACTACTATGTTGGCCAGAAACAGAAATTTTGGAGAGAAGAATTGTGCTCCTAGCTGCTCCAAGGGGTGGCTCCTCCCTCCAAGGAGGTGTTGTGGTAAGAATGGTGAAGAGGGGGGTCAATATTGATCATGCTTGTTGTTGTAAGTGTGAAACTTGAACTTAAAATTTCTTCTGAGTGCTTTTCCTTCACCAAGAAATCCAAGATAGTAAGAGAGTTTGTTACAATGATCCACTCCAGTGGTTGAAAGAAGTGCAACAGGAAAATTTCCCAAGCCTTGCAAGGCTGCTACTAGCCATGATCTATCTTTCTGCTGTGTAACCTGTCACTTCAGCAGCCCAATCAGACAGAAGTGTGTATCTTCAGTCAACAAGCTCCTAGTACTACTAGACTCCTCTCAGCAAGGTGCTCCTGCTTGAATCCACCAGAGTATGCTGGAAAACCATTATTTGCATCTCAACACTGGGAGTGTTTTGAGGAGCAGGTTGCTTTGGCAGAGATTGAGATAGCTTGTTGTAAAGGTGGAGACGACGTTGATGCTTACTGCTGGTGTGATGAGGATGAAGACAACAACTGAACAAGCACCAAGGTCCAAGAAGAAGAAGGAGAAGAACAACAAGAACAACACCAAGAGGAATGACAAAATTTATTTGTCAAGATTGAAGAAGTTGTTGCTGTTTAATGGTGGTGCTAATCTTGCATATGCATCTTAAATTAGATACACATACTACTAGTAATAGTTGGTAAATTGGAAGTAGTAGTAAATAATGATATTCTAAAATCTTTATCCCAGCTTCATTACGGTACTAGTAATCCAATTTTTGCACAGTCAAGCACGTGTTGGAGACCAAAATAATCGGAAAAAATGAGGGTTTGAAACTGGCTCAACAGACAAAATTATCAGTGGTACTCTGGTACCACCAGATGGTACTGTACATATGGTWCAGTGTAAAATCTGTATCCAATTGTATCATATGTATGTTTGTACCTACTACAATTAGTATCTATTTTCAAGTGCAAATTCCAGCACTCTTCCAGTACTCTATTTTTTGCTACTCCCAGAACACACCAGTACTCACTACAGTAGGGACCACAATATGCAAAAAATGAGCTAGAATTACTAGTTTGCAGACTTCTTCCTTGCCAGAAACTGCACCCCCATGAATATTGAGGGTACTGACCTAAAAGGTACAATTTTTACTATGAGGAAAATATTGTGGTGGTGGATACCTTGCTCTTCTTGAAGAACCAGCTGAGCAACCACTAACTTCAATATCAGAATTATTAGTCTCCAAAAAGGACCTGCAATCAGAAGAGTATCATCTAGGAATCCTTGTACTAGCCAAACTACTAGAATGAGATTCCAACAGTAGAGGGTCCCAGGCACRGTGGTACTAGCTGGTGTTTTCACCAAAGGAAACATGACAGTGGTCTTCTGGAGGAGGACAAGGAGGATCATAGTGCCCCCAAAAGCAGCAACAAAACAGAAACACATGGTCTCCTCCACTCTTCTCAACCTTGCAAGCATTGGATTACACAACTCGCACCCCTCTCCTCCTCTCGTCCTCCTCCTCAGCAAGTGAGTTGCTGAATTTTGCTACTATAGGAAGATTCCTTTATCCCTTTCTAAAAAGAAAAAGCCTGGAATTTCTTTTAGATAGGGACAGCATGTGCCACTAAAATCAGAGGACAGGGTGTTACTTTTAGTAATTACAAAGTAAGTAGTGTAGCAATACTAATGGGTCATTCCCAATATTGTTAAAGACGTAACAAAAAGTAATTGCACGCCCTATCACAACCCAATTTTTATGGTCAAAGTACACATTGAGCTTGCATCGCACAAGCAAGTAGTACCCTTTTGGTTTATTATTTTTTTCAGCACAAGGTTTGAATCTGAACCAACCTTCTTTACACACAACAAGTTTATTTTTTCATCTTCCACAAATAGTGCACCACTTCTTTTTCTTGTTTGTCTGCATCTTGCAGTTCCCTCTCTTTCCAAATCTATTTTTTGATCGTGTTTTTATTTTTCCAACTACAAATCCCAGTCATTAGGGGTCCCACCCACTTATATTTGTTGTTGAGTCACAACCTTCTTTGTTTCTCATTTTGAACCAACAAGCATTGTTGTATTTTTTACTACTATCATGATTCATTTTCAATTCGCAAAAGGAAGCACAAATTATTAGGAATGTGTTTTAGGAAATAGGTAGTAACCATGCATGTTTTATCTATCTGAATAAATTATCACCCATATTATCAAACCTCTTCTTTTGCCGGACCTATTGCTTAGTGATAACAGTTATTATTCCCGTGGCCCAGTAGTCGCAATGCCTCCTCGTCAGGAGGAGGAATGTAAGAAGGTTGCTGTCCGTAGGATATCAGACTGTGGATATGTCTCATATATACAACAYATACATATGACAAGTATATACGATTCATACACACCATACATATATGAATCCTCACACAATCACGTCACACATTGATCATCCATACGATCGAGATGACTCATTTCATTAACTTGCGCGAGTGGTGACTCGACTCATTTGATTCACACATCACTCGATCCTCACACTGATCAATTCTAGGTTTCATACTAGTTTGTGGATCCTCGATAAGAGCATCGACTCACTTTTCTTCTAGCATACATTTTACATCACTACTAGTAGTATTAGTAGTACTACTAGGATCATACCAGTCACTCCCACAAAGGTTTAGTAGTAGTAGTAGTAGGGTGAATTGTTTGAATGGTTACTGCTGGCAGTGCTTGGGGTAGGAAGTACTGTGCTAAGAAGAGTGAGTGCTTCACATCGGTACCCTTGGTTTTTCTTAGAATGCTTTGGTTGTGGAGATATTGTCATTCCCGCCACCATGGTCATGTTGAGGTGGATTTGTTTGGTGAGAGCAGGTTGCGTTTAATAATTTTTTCTTTGTAGAACCTTGTAGGGTCCCCACGCCTTACAGACAGAACCGTTGTTAAACCCGTACCGGTACGAGATTACCCAAGACAAAAAATCGAGCAACTCGACGATTTGGAGTGTGACTCAGTCAGCTTTCATCAAAACCCGAGACAGAAATCCCGACCGCATGTATGAGTACTAATGAGTACGTACAGTACTAGTGTCCTTGTACTACTCCCGCCCCGCACGGTATGACCCTTACGTGTTTCGTGATAGAGAGGCCGTGCTCTACAGTAGTTTCAACATTCAGAAACAGGCCGATCAACAATCACAACTATCATCTTGTCTGTTGTGTTTAGTTTAGCAGACGACCCACGATTGTTGTTGAAAAAGAGTTTCAATAAAATCCCATAGAAAAATTAAGAGCAGTCGCCGATGAATTTTTTTTTCGCAATCCTAATTTCGTCGCTCCAGTTCGGCTCGATCATTGCCTTTGTGGCTCCTGTCTCGAAGCACGGCAACATTCAGACCAACACCGCCCACAGGAGCAGCGCCGATGACAACRCCCCCGCGACGAGCATCGACGTGAGTGATCTCGGTTTGACRATGGAAGACCTGGAAAAACCAATCCCGAGCGAACTTTTCGGTGACTTTAAGGTCATGACGAGTGGCTACGAAAGCACATCGCGGATCGAAAGCGTGAACGACGAGGGATGCTTGTGGGAGGAATCCTCCGATGCCCTGGCGGTCACTCTGTCGATCGAGGGATTGCGTGGGCAACCCGTAGCTGCCATGAGCGTGGCCGTTTCCGAAACGAGTTGCACTATCTCTGTATTTGGATTCGCCGTTTGGAGTTGCATTCTGAAAGGGAAATGCGTACCGGAATCTGCCACGTACCAAATCCAAGACGGATACGACAAAACGCCCCTGATCACACTGTCTGTTGTCAAGAAAAAAGAGAGCGCAAACGATGAACGATGGGGAGGATTCATTGAACAGATCGGGGAAGATAGCATCCTCTAATGGAATACACAGTGATGGCGAATATATGCTGATTTTCCTTCGTTCCAAAGTAACGAACTACTTCATACAGTATTTCGCGAACAATAAACCGATGTGTCAGACCAAAAAGGTGTCAGAACAGATGGCAAAGTAGAAATTCCAACCAAAAGATTTGAATAATTGACACGGTTTTCATAATCTATAGGAAAAAGCTATTTTACAACAATCATGCGCTCCGCAATTCTTGCAAAAACGATTTGCTCTCGTATCCAAACGCACGCCTTGGAATCTCCCAGGAATTCGAACAGCACTCTTCCAGTTTCGGAAATGGGCGTCCACCCATGACTATCTTTTCAGGGCGACCTCGAAACCTGCTACGCGAAGCATTCTCTGGCCTTTTGGTTCCAATCGTAGGTAAATTTCGAGAGGCCATCATGGTCGCGGGGGTTGTCTTCCGTTGCAACCCCACCCGTGGCCGCCTCGGCACGGGAGAGCCCGTCCCGCAATCCGCTTGGGCGGATCAACCATTCGTAGTTTCCCAKCGATTTTCCCCCCRGGAGATCCAAAGTCCCGTTCGAAGTGGCGTTGAGGTGTTCCAGCATTCGGAATGCCGAACCGTACAGGTCGGCGTGCAGGTCCACCACCTCGGAATGGTCTTCGCCTCTCACGTAGGAATGGTACGCGTCTCTGAAAAAGACGTTGAGGTCGCGATCGACCTCAAAGTCGGCGTGRAACAGGGCAAAGGGCCTGTAGCCCGCGGGCTTCTCCCCACGGGCGTGGTCGCGAAAGCCCTCGGCGATGGAAACCAGGGCCCGCTTCATCTGGTTCTTCACGTGGAGGACGGGGTCCGACCGAATTTCTACCGCCACCGTCGCGGCCCCGTTCTTCCACGGACTCCTGTTTTGGGCTGCGCCCTGCGGGGGAGGTACGASGAGCCCACGGGCCTTGTGGATGTAGTGCTCCAAGGCGGTCCACGAGCCCTCCCAAACGCGTTTCCCCTCGACCYTTCCGTCTAGGCCCCTCGGTTGCGGGGCGAGGAACTCGTCCTCGTGGCGGTCCGAGTAGTCCATGCCGACGTACCCATCGCGGTACAGAACGGTCAGCGGGCTGAGGGACAGAACCAGCCAGTACGCGTGGACCCGGATCGGCCGTCCCCGGTGCACAACAGGCCGGCACGCACCGCCGTCGTCGTGTTCGCGGCTGTCCTTGTAGGAGAGCACGGTGCTCGCGTCGAGGTGCTTCAGGTACTCGCGCTCGAAAAACTCGTGCTGCGACGGGAACTCGTTGACGAGCTGCCACCTTGCCGGCTCGTACGGGAGCTCCTTGCCCGGGAGGACCAGGTCGTCGCCGCCCGAGAGGTAGACCAGCTGGGCTTCCTCGGGACGGTCCACCGGGGTCCAGCCGTTTCTCCGGAGGGCCCGTGCCGCGGGTTCGCACCGCCGCCTCGTCCGGCTCTTCATCCAAAAGGTCCGGGGGATTGCCTTGTGGTTCGTCTCTGCGAGCGCCCTGAAAGTTGCCGGTGCCACGGTTCGCGTCGGGGGAGCCGGTGTTGCCGCACCCCCTCCTCCCTTCCGGTTTGGTGGCCTCTCCCGCGAGCGTCCGCACCCCGGGTGGGGCAGCCGCGTGTGCCGGTAGTCGAAGGCCCGGCCATCGTCGTAGATCACCTCGTACCCGCCGAGAATCCCTTTTTCTTTCATCTCGGCAACGTCCAGGGGCCGGCCTTCTTCCTGCCGGTCCACGACTTCCTCCAGAATGTCCACCATGCTTCCTAGCAATTCTTCGTGCATTTTGATGCGAAAGTCGTAGTCCTCGTCTTTCCCGGGCCCGTCCGTCCCCTCGATGATGTACACGTCGAGGTTGTTGTCGATGATCATGTCGGCGGCGTGCCAGGAAAACCCGTTTTCGGTGGCTGTGGATTGCCCGTGAAAGGTGGTRTTCCGAAAGGCATCCACCAGGTGGGCAAGGATCGTTTTCATCTGKTTCTGGACGTGCCCGAAGGGATCCCTGCGTATGGCCTCGATGGTGGGCAGGAGYAGGGCYCTTTCGCTGTCGYCGTTGTTGTYGCTGCTGCTGCCCGCATCGAACCGACCGAGGAATCTCGAACCCGGGTCGAGAACGTGGCGTTCGACGAGCTCCCGGAATTCGTCCCAGGTGGCCTTGGTCTCTGCCGAGCCAAAGGTGTGGGTGGTCAGGTGGGCCCTGGTGGAATTGCTGAAATTGGATTCGTCGTAGACCGCGTGTCCGATCCGGACGTAGTTCTGCTGGGTGTGGTAGAACACAATGAGCGGGTCTACCGAGGCCACCATCCAGAAGACGCGGACGTCGAACTTTCGGTCCCCGTAGGTCATTTCGTCGCAGATGTATTTCTGCACCAGCAGGCGGTCGCTTTCTTCCCCCCCTCCGTCAACGTTCGGAGTGCCCCCGCTCGCCGGCTCTGCCTCTCGCTCGAGGCGGGCCACCAGGCCTTCCAGTTCCGGAGAGCGGGGTGCCAGAACGGTCACCCCCTTTCCCTCGTTGACGGTGGGGTCCTTCAGGACCCACGGAAGGTCGAGGCCGCCGTGTTCTTCCCGGAGCCGCTGGCGAAAGGCCTCGCGGCCGCCGGGCGTGTGCAAGAGGTAGGATTCCGGAAAGGCGTGTCCCCTCCTCGCCTCGGGGTCCCCGGTCCGGTCGTTTCCAAAGTAGCGCTTCATGGTTGCGGCCAGGGAATCCTTGTCGTCCCACAGGTGCGTGTGGGCCAGCTGGTTGTACCTCTGCCACGGCTTCGGGGGGATCCCCCCCGGTAGGGAGGCCGGCCCGGGCGGTGGAGGCTGGTTCGTCCACAAGACGTGGGCCCTGGAGGGGTCCCTCGTGACCGACCAGCCCCTCGAGTGGAAGGCCCGGTAGACGGGCTCGTACAGCTTGTGCGTGGGCCCCTTTAGGAACCATACCAGCCTGCGGGAATTTTCGGGGCAGGGGGTCAGCGGCCCCCGGGGGCTGGTTCCGTTGAACGGCCGCTGGTTTCGGTCCCGATTTCGTTGTTGGTGCAGCCCGTCCAGCGGGAGAGCGTGGTTCTGGCCGGGCCGGGCCCGCGGCATCGTCCGGAGCCGGGGCTCGTCGCCCGAGTCCCTCGGAACCACCGGTGCCTGGTGGTACAACAGAACCGATGCGCCGCAGAGCGCCAAGCAGCACCAGTACAGTCGGACCACGGCGTTCCTTCCGTTGTGCCCAAGATGCACGGCAGCTCGCGTTCTGCCGGCGGTTTGGCTGTCGTTTCCAGCAGCGACGGAGCTTGGCCTTCGGTTCATCGTTCGGTTGCGTTTGTTTTGTTCTCTTTTGTTGTGGTCTCGGCTGTGCGGGTGGAATCGGCACCGGAAGAAATTCCACCGATCAGACACAGCCGAGGGAATGTCGATCGGCAACCGGATCGGAAGAGGGTTTTGTTCTGATTTCTCTGGAGGACGTAAAGGGCGAGAACGACGCGAAGTGATGCGATGCGATGCGATGTTATGCGACGCGTTGCCGATTGCTGTGGCCATGGTTCCCGGGACGAAACTTCTCTCAGTCGCAAGCAACGAATGGGGAATTCCGCGGCGCCCCACCGTGCTCGTTCGAAGCGGGGACACGGCACCGCATCGACAATCCACACGACACCAATCGGAAAAGACAAGACAAGACAACACAAGACAACACAAGACAACACACACTAAAACGAACGCCACGGACGGGCCGCCAAAATCGTTCTTCGGTTGCGGGTGTTTCGTTCGATGGAGAACAGAACGGACCCACGGCCCGTCCCACTCTCTTCGGTTCCCCTTTGCTCGTTGAGACGGCACGTGGATGTGGTTTCACGACCAATGGGTCCCGATCTACCGTACGGTAGCACATGCTTCCTGAAAGGATTTTGAATGTGGGCACGCGCCGAAGCATTTTCGGTAGAAGCCAACGAACAAAAAGATACCTACCGTCCGGTACGTACCGGTACTACTAAGTTGTACGT
>CAACVS010000261.1:6802-53329 GCA_900660405.1 Pseudo-nitzschia multistriata | reverse complement strand
GCAGGAGTTTTCTAAAATGGGGAGTACTTCTGTCAAAGAGGGACGATTTGTGAATTTAGAGCTAAAACATTTTATTCCAAACCGGAAAAGGTGGAGACTACCCGTAAAGGGGGTTGGGAATATAAAATTTAGGGTACGGAGGGGTGTATACTGGTACGGAAACAGTTCTCGGACGTGGAGATATCTACAATTGAATATATTCCTCCCCCCTCGTTATAAATGAATGTTGCCAACTTGTCAAAGGTGGCAGAAGGATTGATAGTCAAAACCAATGGGAAGAAGGCAGAGATCTTGTCCAACCAGCTTGCTTTGATCTCTGTTGCCTGTCTTCACAATTTTGTACCACCCTTCTATTTTGACCAAAATCTCAAGTCAAATAGTACCTTGATCCACGATACATTTTTATGTACAGCTTGTACTAGGATCCATCCAAATAGATCAAGTTTGCTCCTTGCTGAGCAGCTGGATCAGCAGCTGCTGACCTGCCGGCGTGCCCCTAGCGGGGCTAGTACTGATCCTACGTAGGCCTACGTACTACAACATTTAGCAACTTGGGCTGCGAGTTGACAACTTTGATTCAAAGTTCTTAACTTTGTTTTAACCCGTACGTATTCAATTGTTACGAAATCAATTGTTACGAAACGCGTAGTAAGTATTCGATGCGATCTGAAACATCATCACATGGAATCAATCCAATAAAAAGGCAACCATTGCAACCATCGAAGTACAGTACGTACTACTTGTACCTCCGCAGCCCGATAGAGCAAGTTCGAAATTTCCCATCGGCATACCGTACTTCTTTCGTCACCCGATGTTACACTGAAACAGCAGGATGCACCCCTTTCGGACCCTGGCACTCGTCGCCATCACGTTTCCGCTCCTGTGGCACACCGACGAAGCGGCTTCATCAAGAGATGCCTCTGGTGGATCTCGTCTGATACTGCTGGATGTGGACAACACTATATACCGAGAGGAGTACGCAGGCATCGAGTCCCAGATCGTTCATGGAACGCACTCGTACTGTCGTGATGTTTTAGGGATGGACAAGGAGACCGCGGACGATCTTTACAAACAATATGGTTCGACGATAGAAGGCCTGCGACACACCACCTGGAAGGACCTTTCGGAAGCCGAACTCCGGGAAAAACTGTGGGGATTCTACCACGCGGTGTACGACGTGGTTGACCCGTCTTCCGTTTTGCGGCCCGAGACGGATGCCGGCGGCAGCGGCAGCACCGGATACTCCCACGATTCCAGGGAAGAAAACAAGATGGCGCGCCAGCTCCTGAAATCCAGTCCCCTGCCACTGGCATGGGCCTCCAATTCTCCTTCGTGGCACGTCCGTAGGGTGCTCCGTGCGCTGGGTCTGGCAAGGCTATCGTCGCCGGGAGACCGCGTCATGTTTACGCCGGATCGGCTTCCTTGGTATCCCACGAAGAATCAACCCGAAGCTTTCTTTGCTTCTTCAAACGACGAGGACGGGGATGATTACAGCAGTTGTCTCGACCTAGAGAAATCCATCAGCTTTCTAGACGACTCACTTTTCAATCTAAACCGTGTCCGAGAAGCCTTCCCCCACATCGTCGATAGGGTCCACCACATCAACCGAAAGCACGAGAACGAAAGGGGCGAAAGTTCCAAGCTCGTTGGGAACGGCGAGGAAAATGTGGTGCAGGCTCTTCTCCAGGACTTCGGATTGATCGACCCCGGGTTTCGTCTGTCCCAAACCAAATACCTTGAATCCAAAAACAAGGTAGATATTAAATCCCTCAATGTTGGAATATGGAACAAGGTTGTTGGTGAGCTGGAAGATAAATTGCTCAAAGGGGTACCGAATGACGGCAACCAACTCACGATTGTGGATCTCGGAGCCGGCCTCCTGTCGATGCTGGATCTGCTCCTCCACGGGGACGACGAAAACGGATTGGCAGCTCTGGTCTCAGCTGCCGATTCGAAAGTCAACACAATTCGCTACACCGCGTACGAGTCAAACCAAGAACTCTACGAATCCTGCAACCAGCGATTGCTTTCTTGGGGGTTCGGCGTCGTGGAAGACGGGACGAGCGACGCCGTTGACTATCAAAAAGAGCACAACGGCAAAATGTTTCGAGTGAGACTAGTTCTTCGTAACTTTGTTGAAGGGGACAGCGGCGATCTTGCAGAAGGAACAACGCATCCCGATTTGATCATAGGATGCTGCTTCGCCGACCTGATGGATCCCGAGCAACTCGTTCCAGACCTGATGCGCTCCTTTGGTCTTGTCAATTTACCCTCGTCGCTATCGACCAGAGGGACCTTAATTTACTTTCCGATTACCTTTACGGGAACTACACAATTTCTTCCGCCCGGCCCTTTTGGTTTTCGTTCGGATGGAAAGACGATTCCGTCCGACACCGTTGGGTTCCGATCGTATTCACGAGCTCTCGACACGGTCCTCGGCCACAACCTAGATCCGCATCTACTGCAGGATATCATGGAAGACTATGGAGCGAAATTGATAGATTTTGGTGCCTCCGATTGGAAGATCGATCCGGAAAAGGATGCCTATTTGCACAAAACGATGCTGTATTTTTTCGGCAGCACCGGCGGTCCCCAGCTCCTAAAGGAAGGATGGGATGCACCGGGGTGGATCCAACGGGCACGCAACAACCGGCCCGCCATACGGGTTTCGAACCGAGACTTGCTCTTTCGGGTGTTGCCGGACGGGGAACGCGATCCCGATCACAACATAGATACCGAGGCGGAAAAGGAGGCTCAACTCTCGGAGATATCGTTCACCGCACCATACCAGGTAACTACGGTACAAAAGGACATTCCGTCGCAGCTCGGTCCCAGGCAAGTTCTAGGTAAGTCCATGGTCGGCCTCGAGGATAAGTTCTCGACACCATTGACATTGGCTCAATCCAATTTTATTTAGTTCGTGCCTCCTACTCTTTGATAAGTTCTGGAACAGAACTCAAGATCTTCAAGGGCAATTTCGACGACGACGCGGCCCTCGATGTCAATATCAAGGACATGGAAGACGAGCGGATGGCCTACCCCCTTTCGTACGGATATTGCTTGGTCGGGGTTGTTGTGGATTGTGGAAGCGATGTTTCTCGCAAGGATTTTGTGGGCAAGAACGTCTTCACCTTCTCTCCGCATTCCACCCATGTTGTAACAGACGCCGATGCGGTGCAGATTTTGCCCAGTGGGATCGATCCAAAAGACGCTATATTCATGCCATCCGTCGAAACGGCTCTGTCGCTGGTACACGACGCCAACGTAAGAATCGGAGAAAACGTGGCCGTGTATGGGCAGGGGTTGATTGGTCTCCTCGTAACGGCACTTTTGAGCCAAGGGAGGAGCGACGAACCGGGTGGCTGGTTCAATAGCATTACCACGTTTGACATGTTTCCCGACCGTCTTGCTGCTTCGTCGAAAATGGGAGCCTCCCAAGCCCTTGTTCCGGGAAACAAAGATCACGAAGGCTTCGATGTTTCGATAGAGGTGAGCGGGAATTTCCGAGCGTTGCAATCTGCAATCGATCAGACACTGAACGGCGGCCGGGTGATTGTAGGGTCATGGTACGGCAGCAAGGACGTCTCGCTCAAGCTAGGAATAGACTTCCATCGAAGCCACAAGACTATCCAAACGTCACAAGTCAGTGAGATCCCGGCAAACTTGTCTCGGTTGTGGAGCAAAGAGAGACGATTTGCGTACACATGGGACTTGGTGAAGCAAATACGGCCTTCTCGATTGCTAACCAAGATTATTTCTTTGGACGAGGCCCAAGATGCTTACGAAGCCCTAGACAACGGTTCCGAAATCGCCATTGCTTTCGATTATAATAGGTAACCTAAGTTTCTTTTTTAGAATATACTCGAGCTAAAATACCGCGGGCCGGTGCACCATATGTGTCAATGAAACACTCTCCGGCGGTAGAAGAGAATATACGCTGCCGAGGATTGGACTTCCGAGGGCTCGACGGGGTGCACACTGGAGTCATCGAATGCATTCCATTCCTTTGAAATGCCCGTCTCGTCCCATTGCATCGCGAAGGAAGTGTAGTGGCCAAACCCCAGTCGACCATAGTGGTTGACGACTGCAAACAAATCGTAATCGGCCGGAACGTAGCTGTTCGCAAAATCGTTCTTGTCCGTTGTTGTGTTCGAGCGGGCACAATGGGCGTTCATGTCCAAGCCCGCGAGCGGGAAATCGACGTACGTGGTCAGTTTGTCTCGCCGAAGAGCATGCTTGAACTCAAACCGCTTGAGGTGAACCACTAGGATGTTTGGTAATCTCCAGAGTTTCATCGTCTTCAATGCTTGAACGTGGTCCTTGCACCTCGAACAATACCACATGTTGTTTCTATCCAATCGTTCTGGTCTCGAGAAGGAGTGAAAGCATTGATCTAGTGTAACACCCTGCTTCGTCGACGACCGACTTGTTGATTGTTGCCGACGGATTGCTTCGGTGAGTGTCGGGTCGATGTCAAAGTCGAGAAATCGTTTCGGATCTATCCTCGAACCGTTCTTTTTGTTCGAGGCGAGGGGTTTCCAAACCAGATTGAGGAACAGGAAATTTTCTGCGCAGTCTTCCCCCAGAATCGACGACAGCAATGTTTTGGAACACTCCGGCAAAACACTGGTGGCACCGCTGGCACCCATTTTCGGAACGATGCGTCGTGGTCGACCCTGGGCATCTACGACGTGAACGACCAGGACTTTTTCCGGTCGAGAGCCGCCTTCCCCCGCGATCGGACCCGTGAATTCTGGAACCATTCGTCGCACCAAGCCCCGAAGAAGCTGCCACAGATCGCGGCAGCTGCTGTTCTTTGCATCGATCGAGGTCATGAAGGGCAACCCGAAATAGTTTTCCTCCGGGCCATCGCCATTGCCATCGCTTCCCGCGCCCTTGCCCCCGTCCGTGCCCCCAACAGCTCCACTCGTGGTCTGGTCGGCGTAGGCTTCGCCGCTGCGGCTTGGGTCCGTTGACAAGGAGTGCGTGACAATCATGTGCAGGGTGTCTTTTACGGTGTAAGGTGTCACTTCGTAGGCAACAATGGTGTCCTCGGTTGATTTTATGGACAGGATGCTTTGTTTGTCGTCCAGGAGCTTATAGATGCTGTTCTCGTACACGTCCGTCACGATGAGCTTTTCCGGGGGGATCTTCGACAAGCTTGCCACGGCCCGTTTCAGGTCCAGAACGGAKGCCTGCTTTCGGAGCGTCACCCCATACCGAACCGGTTTCCGGTTCCCGTCGGAAAAATGGACCAGCACCGGAACGGCCACCGTCGCCCACGCCGCACCGCTGGAGGGAATCTCCAGGGAGACGTGGTTGAAGGCGTCGAACGAAACGGAAACGTGGTTGCACCTCGGGCAGACGCAGGTCGACTGGAACTGCCCGTAGAAGGCATCCATCACGAGCGAATCGTTCCGCCGCCTGTGGGCGTTCCAGGCCTCCGCCGCCGCGATGGTCGTGTTCTGGCCATCGGTCACGTCCGGCATCTCGACGTAGGGTGCCCTTCGGATGCGGTTGAGGTCCTCGTGGAGGCCGTCCAGGAGGTAGGCCAGGAACTCCTGTGCGTCGTGCTGGTTGCGGTTCGCAAACCTCGGGGCAAACAGGGCAATGGCCCGCTTCAGGGCCGTCGGCGAAACGGCACCCCTCCCCGCCCTCATCCAGGCGTCCTTGACAAAGGCCTCGTACGCGTGGGCCAGCTTTCCCCCGGTTCCGAGCGGATTGGAGGCGTTGAGGTCCGACCGGAAGCGGTTCGAAAGGAAATGCCGCGTCAGCGGCGTCGCGTGGCCGAGCGATTGCAGGGCGGAGTTCATAAAGCAAGTGTTGCCGAGGTTGTTGAGTCCGGATCTGCCGCCCTCCGACGGGAAGGGTATCTCGGGCGGTTTCCTCGGTGCACCGGGTTCTCCCTGCTCCGCCACCACCGGCCTGCAGCTTGGCCTGTGGTACCGCCAGTGGGATTCCTGGCACGCCCTGCTACAGTACCGCACCGCCATGCACCGCCTGCACCGCAGAGAGGCTCCCGGTGCCAAGCACGCGTTGCACCGGGGAACGGACCGATCGAGCACCCCGAGCTTGCTCGATCGAAGAACCGGCCCGGGGGGATACAGGGCGATCGTCCCGTCGTTTCTCGCCCGCCGGCACAGGCTCTTGGTCGCTTCTCCGTACCACGACCGCAGCGCGCCGTACACCTCCCGTGGCAGGATTTCATAGTGGTAGCCCCGTACCAGATTCGGCCGGAGCGATGGTCGTCCCGCAACCGAGGAGTCCCCTTGCCCCGGACTGGTTTTGGTTCTATCGGTGCCCGTGCGGAGACCGGGGACCGGCAGATA
This sequence comes from Pseudo-nitzschia multistriata, assembly GCA_900660405.1. Taxonomy (NCBI): domain Eukaryota; phylum Bacillariophyta; class Bacillariophyceae; order Bacillariales; family Bacillariaceae; genus Pseudo-nitzschia; species Pseudo-nitzschia multistriata. The sequence goes on along the minus strand of CAACVS010000261.1, from coordinate 47,000 downwards.
CCACTGCTCAAAGAAGACGTCGCCGGGTGTCACGGTGAGCTCGGAATTGTCGATGGGTCCCGGAACCACCGGCAGCGGATTGTTGTTGTCGTCTTCGTCGTCCGACGAATCGTCGTCGTCGTCGTTGTAGTCTTTGCGAAGCCTCAGGGGGAGAGACGCCCCGGGGGGCAGATACGACAGCAGCCGCCGCGACCGCTCGGATGCGTCCTTCGTCTTGGCGGCCGGGCAATCAAAGAAGTTTACGTATCGGCACCAACCGACCCACCAGTTCCATTCCAGCAAGAAAAACGCCTCCCCGGGTGCCACCCGGCCGTTTTGGTATCGCGCGAGCAGCAGCCTCAATACGTCTTGCTTTTGCTGCGATTGGAGTCCTTTTTGCGGGGGCGGAGCAGAATCGGTGTTGTTGTCGTTTGTTCGGTTGCCATCGCTGTCTGTTTGTTTGGGTCCATCGGGCTGCCACCGCCGGGTTTCCTGCCGATCGTACTCCTTTTGCAACCGGTCCAGAGATCGCCGGCACTGTTTCAGAATCCCGGCATTGCTCTTTCGCTTGTTTTCGTTCGTATTGCTGCCGTCGGTACCGCTACCGGAGGATGATTGCTGCACGGCTTGTTTCAGGTCGGCAATGGCCCCGTCGAGCAATTCTTTCTTTCGTTCGATGAACTTGCTGGTTCTGTTTTTCTCACCCGCATCATCAACGCTGCAAGCAAAGTAAGAGCCCTCTCTGGCACACGCACGTCGATAGAGAGCTAAATAGACAGCGAAGAAACAATGAGTCCCGGTGCTGCCTGGCGACAAGAAACAGGACATCGAACGCAACGCAACGAAGAGCAACCCAACCGAATTGAACGCAACGCAACCCAAGACAACGCAACGCAACGCAAGGCAACCCAACGCAACGCCAACACCCTTTGAATCGTTCGACAGCGGCGGGGAGCCTCGTACCTTTGCTGTTGTGCGGCGATATCGATAGCAGCGTGCTGCACTCCTCTTCGGCCCGGTCGTATCGCTGCAGTTTCAGGAGGGAAAAGGCCGCGTTGGACCGGAGCGCGATTTCCAGGGCCCGGTCGTCGGTGTTCGTCGGCTCGGTGCCCGTTTTCCGCTGTTGTTGTTGTTGTTGTTGTTGTTGTTGTTGTTCTTGTTGCTCCAGTGCCTCCAGCCCGGAGCGATAGGCCGCCAGGGCTCCCTCCCAGTCCTCGTTGCCAAAGCGAACGTTCCCCTCGGCCTTCCAGCCGAGGGGCGACCACGACCGTGGTTCCCCCTTGCTGCCCACCGGGGAAAGACCCGCACCCGAAAACGAGCGTCCGTGGGAGGCCTGGTTCTGCAGCGGCAAAAGCCGCGGCGGCCGGTCCGCCGGCCCTTCGTCCGTTTCGGGCTCTTCCGCAGCCGCCCCGCCACCGGGCACCCTGGCACCGCCTTGTTCCGCAGGAGATTCCCGTTCCGTCGCCGCGGTTTCCATCGAAGCAGAGAAAGGGGATTCGGAAGGATGCCGGTGCACAAAGCCGGGGTGTGGTGGTTGAGAACAAGCTTCTTGGAGTGCTGTATGTGTGTGTTGTGTTGTTGTGTTGTTGTGTGGTTTTGTGTGGTGCGCTGTGATGTAATGCGATGTGATGCGACGCGATGCTTTGTGGTGTGGTGTGGTGTCGTGTGTTTTCGATGTCTTTTTGCCCGATGAATTCGTTGTTTTCCAGAGACCCTTTTTCGCCCTCGAAATCTGCGACACAAAATGCCACGGAGTTTGTGATACCTACCTACGGTGTGATGGCGATGGCGTCACCTCGCACTGGAATGAGTCGAACGAGTCGAATCAAGAAACCGATCCCGCGTACGAGTCCGAGTAGCTAGCGTGTCACGTCACTAGGAACTCGAAATAGTGATAGTAAAAGTACAACTAAGTACAGTTGTACGTAAGAAACAAGTACTGATCAAGACAACTAAGTACGGTATTACGCTCCGGGATGATCGTCTACTATGTGTGTAGTAAGTACTGGCGGTGCTTCCGAAAACGTAACATCGGCAGGAGCAGAACAACCAAAAAGCACCGATGGAAATAGCTACTAGTAGAACTGCTTGCTGCTAGCAACTCCTGCCGGCGGCACGGCCAATCCGGTCCACGGCGGCCGGGGCTTCCGCCGCTTCTGCTGCTGTTGCTACTGCTAGTACTCGCTGCTGCTGCGAGTTAGTACTTTCGTTTCTTCTGCTTGCCGCTCCCCCGCTGGTTGGGCAGGGCGCCCCCCCTGCCACCGCTTCCGCCGGCGTAGTACCCCTTGCGGATGCCCCTGCCGAGGTCCCCCTCGTAGGCCTCCTCGCCGGCGCCCCTGCGCTTCCTCCGGCCGCCCGAGCCCCTGGAGGTCGCCAGCTGCTCCTTGAGCTCCCGGGTCGCCATTCGCTGGGCCTCGCTGACCCGCTCCAGGAGCACCAGGACCGTCTCCTCGTCGAGCTTGTGCTCCGGGAGCTTTTTTCCCAGGAGGCCCTCGAGGCGCTGGTAGACCTCCACGTCGTACTGGGTCACCATGGCAATGGCCTTCCCGGACCGGCCCGCCCGGGCCGTCCGGCCGACCCGGTGGATGTAGTCCTTCCCGTGGCCGGGGAGGTCGAAGTTGATGACCAGGTCGACGCTGGGGATGTCCAGGCCGCGGGCGGCCACGTCCGTGCAGATGAGGATCGACCGGGAGCCGCCCGTGAACTTGTGCAGGGCCCCCAGGCGCTTGGGCTGGGACATTTGTCCGTGCAGGCAAATGGCGGGGAAGCCGAGGTTCCGGAGCATCAGCGCCAGCCGCTGGACGTTGTTGCAGGTGGCCCCGAAGATGAGCATCGACTGGCCGGCGTACTCGTTGACCAGGTAGGTGAGGTAGCAGTCCTTGTACTTGGCGGGGATAAAGACGTAGGACTGGAGGAGCTTCTTGGGGGTCTGGAACTTGGTCGAGACCTCCACCCGGACGGGGTCCTTCAGGCAGGCCCTCTGGAGCTTCTGCACCTTGGATGTCATGGTGGCCGAGAACAACAGGGTGGTCCGGTCCTCGGGAATGACCTCCAGGAGCTCGTTGAGCTCCTGCTCAAAGTCCAGGGAGAGCATCCGGTCGGCCTCGTCCAGGACCAGGTATTTGAGGTTGCGCAGGTGGAAGCCCTTGGTGTTGGTCAGGTGGTCCAGCAGCCGGCCGGGGGTGGCCACAAGAATGTGCGGGTTCCGGCCCAGGGCGATCGACTGCTGCGTCACCGGGACCCCCCCGACGACGCACAAGCTGGTGGCCCCCATGGTGGTCCCCAGGCCCTCCACGACGGCGTGGATCTGGAAGGCCAGCTCGCGGGTGGGGGCCAGGACGACGCCAAAGACGGACCCGCGGACCGGGTTCTCCAGCAGGGCCTGGAGCATGGGGATGCAAAAGGCCCCCGTCTTTCCCGACCCGGTCTCGGCCAGGCCGATGACGTCCCGGCCGGAAAGGGCGTCCGCCAGGACCTTCTCCTGGATGCGGGTCGCGGACTTCCAGCCCAGGGTGTCGCATGCCTCGACGAGGGCCTCGCAGACGCCCAGGTCGGAAAAGGCCGTCGAGGTGACAATCTCCTGCTGGTCGTCGTCGCCGTCGTTGACGTCGTTGTCGTTGTCTGCTGCTTCCTCTTGGTTCKGTGCCGGATCCTCCGGGCCATCGCCGTCGTCGTTTGCGTCGTTCTCGTAGTTTTTCTCCTGCTTTGCGGCCTCCTCTTCTTTTCTTTCTCTTCGCTTTTTCAGCTTTTTCTTCTTGTTTTTGTCGGAATTCGCCATGGTGGTAAATCTGTTGTTGTTTTTTTCCAGCGCAATGGATGATTGACTCGAAGGCTTGGAATGTCTCCACGCTGCAGTCAGTTTCTTCGAGGATTGTTGTGACGGGAAGTTTTTCTTCCCATGTTTTTCTATCGAAAACTATCGTAGGTATCGTTCCGTACGGGTCCGCTCCGGTTAATACACTACCGTACTGGAAGTACGCTACTAGTCCACGAAACAGAGCTTTCTCGCGAGTTCGTTTCACATTCCTTGTCTCGTTGTATGGTTGGTTGCAGGGATACTAGTGACTCGGTAAGTCATGTTTCCCGTTTTCCTCGATCGACTGCTTTGACCAACAGAAGAATACGTCATGCGAGAACGAAGACTCCTGGAAAACGAGAATTTTGATTTTGATATCTAAACCCGATGTTGAATCGATGATGATTGTTGTTGTTGCTCTGCGGAATTCAATTGCACCGAAAAAAACAGCGGTGATTCCACGACGAGTGTCCGTTCCTCGGTCTACATACCGGTACACACCGTCTTCTTGCGAGACACACCAGGCATCCAAACCAACACACTCCACAGACCAAACGGCAAACAAAACCCACCCCGAACTCTGTTTGGAATCCAGACCCGAATCCGGCGGACAGCACCAAGAGCCAGCAACTGCAACTGCAACCGCAACCACAACGCAAAACACGCAACGCAAAACACGCAACGCAACACAACGCCATGAATCGATCGAGCCCGGGTGCCCTGCTTCTGCTGCTGGCGGTCGCGAGCTTCCACACCAGCGAGGCCTTTACGGCACCGGTGGCGAGGACCCTTTCCCCGGCCCTCCCAGTGTCGTCCCTCCGAACGGCTACGGCCGTGTTTGCGGCCGCCGGCGACGGGGAAGCCCCCGGCGAGACAAGGGCCGCCCCCAAGCGCAAGCGCAAGCGAAAGAAAAAGGCGCAGGTGGTGGCCGAGACGGCTCCGGAGGAAACCGAAGAACCCGGGGCTCCCCCCCTTGTCCCCGACCTCCGGCCCCGCGAGGACGCCCCGGTGGTCCTCGAGGTCCGGAACATCGTGGCCCCCGAGGGGGACCCCGAGCCGAGCGCCGTGGCCAAGGCCGGCGCGGTGCTCTCGTCGGTCTCCTCGATGCTGGGGTCGTCCAAGGGCGAGCCGGGGGCGGGCAGCGAGCGGGCCGTCTCGCCGCCCCCCCCGGGCCTCGGCGGCCCCGGCCGGTCCCTCGACGACTCGCTCGACCAGCTCCTGGAGGACGCCCGGTCCATGTCGGAGGAGGGGGGGGCTTCCCCCGGGGGAAGCGGCGGCCTCCTGTCGGACGAGGAGGGGACCGGCGTCAAGCAGGCGATCGGGAACGCCCTGTCGACGGTCGTGACGGCGGATTTCTTTCTGGTCTGCGGCTTTCTGGCCTGGTTCCTCCTCGGGATCTTTTGCAGCTACGTCCTCAAGGACGACACGGTGCAGATCGCCTTCAACAACAACTTCGAGCGGCTCGTCCAGCCGGCCCTCGGGGTGCTCATGATCGCGGCGATCGGCGGGAACTTTTTCAAGGAAGAAGAGGAGGAGTACGACCTGTAGGAGATCTTGGAAACGCGGATGCGGAAGGAACGGGAAGGCTGTTGGCGATGCCGCCGGCTGCACCAGACGCACCACAAGCGCGGTCCGAGGTCTCTGCCCAAGGAATCGCGTCCTTGTACAGCTACCGGGAACACGCTACCGATTTTTCCAAAACTCTCAAGCATCTTTGGATGGCTTGTTGCGATGCACGTACTGTAGTAGAGCCACAAGACTTTTCCAACAGTAGGGTCGAGAGCAAATCCAAATGGCCTATAAAAGTATTTTGTTTTGTTTTGCATGATCTACGTACCGTAGTGCCGTAGTGTTCGTCGTTTTGTCTTGCCCCAAAAGGCACGAAACCCCAAGCGCATAGGAGAACCGGTCGGGCTTGCCTTTCCCGGAGTTTGCAGCGGGGAAGCAGTCCCACGCAAAACGAAAGGGTCGGCGTGGTGTTTGTCTTGTCTTGTCTTGCACACCCCGAACACCTCCCTGGTTCCAGTCGTTGCTCAACGACACCAAGCAACCGACGCAGAACTCGTTGGTCTAAACCAGGGACCATTGTTGGACGGAGTTCGAACGGCTGCGATTCCGTTGGTGTTGGGATCCAAACTATAGAAAGGCTCGCTTTCGGATTTTACTAATATATCCCACACTTCGGGTGCAAACCCAGTGCGTCGACACGAATTTTCTTGTTCCAACTACGAACAAAAGGGTTCTACAGTACTAGCTAAATATACAACTTCTATTGCTTTTGGGAGTGCTCTCGCAAGCTCCTTGTTCGTAGCCAAAACATGCATTAGATATTACGTAACGTAAGGTGTGTCGCGAAGAAAGGCGCGGAGAACATCCGTGTTCTCCCACCCCTCCATCTCGGCAGAGTGCATCCAATGCTTTCCGAGTGGAAAGGCGCTTCGCTTACTCGGGGATCTCGATTTCTCCCTCGTCGATTCCGGACTGGATGTCCCGGGGGGATTCTCCGTTGACGGTGCAGCCAATCGAGTTGCAGGTTCCGAGGATTTCCTTGACGGTTCCGGCGAGCTTTCTGGCGCAGGATCGCTCCCGCATCTCCTTGGCAATGTCGATGACCTGGTCGAGGGTGAGGTTTCCGTCGTGCTTGACGTTCTTGACCTTCTTGCGGTCGCGGTAGGGCTCGTTGAGGGCCTTCATGACGAGGGAGCTCGAGGAAGGAATCATCGAGACGGTGGCCTGTCGGTTGACGACCGTCAGCTTGACGGTAACGTTGAGTCCCTTCCAGTCCTTGGTGCCCTTCATGATGTCTTCTCCGACCTTCTTGGGGGAGAGACCGAGGGGACCGATCTTGGGAGCGAGGGCGGAGGCCGGAGCGACCTCACCACCGACGGTGCGCATAATCACGATCTTGACGTCATCACTTGGAGGAGGGCCCATGGTATTTATAATCGATGACAGCTATGAAAAAGCTTCAAAAAGTAAAATGTATTGTTCGGCTGTGTTGTCTGTCTACGACGACCCTAAAAATGAAGCAGTGTCGGGGAACCGGGAGGCACCGAAACGAGGGCTGCCGGGGGTTTCTGTTTGGTTTTGCGGTTCGTCGGCGGGTTTCGTGAAGGAGGAGGAGGAGCGGTCCCTCCGGTGTTTTAGTAACCATGTAACGGGTAGCAAGGTACCTGCTTCAGTCGTACGTACATTTACTACGCTACTACTATGCGTACGGAACGTGGAATGGACGCAACGTACGGGTTACCGGTAGGTGTTCTGCGTGGACGAGCAGTCTGATCATTCAAATACAGTATAATACATATTATTCATACGTACATACCATTAAATACTATTGATGCCTCTTATTTGTGTGCAGCGGGTTCTCGAAAAATGAAAGATACAGCATCACAAAACCCGACTGACCAAAACTACGAACGAATTTTGAATCTTTTGAATCATTCGAATTCTCTCGGGACGGTCGAACCGGAACAGGAGATGCCCAACGGCTTCTTTGGTCTGAGACAGAGTTCGAAGGACGACAGAGACAGAGACAGAGACGCCGACTATGGACGAATCCGAGCCCCCGACACCGAAAAAGACCACCAGGGTCTTTGTCCTCCTCGGCCAGTCCAACATGGTGGGAATGGGCACCGTCCAAGGAGCGGACACCGAGGGAACCCTCCAGCACGCCGTCCAGCAAAAGAAGCTGTACCGGTACCTGGTGGACGCGGCCACCGGCGAGTGGAAGGAGGTCGTCGATCCCTCTGTTCGGAACATCTTCACCATGGGAAGCGGGAACGACCCCCGGGACGGCGTCCGCCAGAACGAATTGCTGACGGTGAAACACTCCCGGATGATCGGGCCCGAGATCGGGATCGGCTGCGTCCTCGGCCGGTGGAGGAGGTCGGAAGCGGCCGCACGAACCCCAACCCCGAACGGCAGCAGCAGCAGCAGTAATAGAAGCAGCCACCCCAACGACGAAATCGAAACCGTCCTCCTCAAGAGCTGCATCGGCAACCGGAGCCTGGGCTGGGACCTCCTGCCCCCGGGGAGCCCGTCCTTCGAGCACACCGAGCCTTCCTCGGGGAAGAAGTGGACCTACGCGGGGTACGGCCAGTCCCCCAGCCGATGGGAGGCCGGGACCGATCCCGTCCCCGACCCTTCGTGGCACGCGGGGGAGCAGTACGACGGGGACGTCCGCAGGGCCCGAAGGGTCCTGGAGGGCCTTTCCGGAGACGGCGAAAACGACGGTGCCGTGTCCGTCGCGGGCTTTTTCTTCTGGCAGGGCGACAAGGACCGGTACGACCTCGCGTACGCGGGGAGGTACAAGGAAAACCTGGCCCGGCTGGTCCGGGCGCTGCGGAAGGACTTTGGGGCCCCTGGGGCGCCCTTTGTCCTGGCCACCCTGGGCCAGACGGCGAGAGACCAAGCCGGGACCGGTGCCGACGGGCTCATCTTCGAGGCGCAGACCGGGCTGCAGGAACTGCCCGAATTTTCCGGGAACGCGTTCTGCGTCTACTCCAAGCCCTTTTGCCACGGCGGGGCGTCAAACGGCCACTACAACCACAACGCCGAGACCTACATGGACGTGGGGCTGGCGATGGGCCGTGCCATGGTGGACCTCCTTGCGGACGATGCCACCCAGAGCCCGGGCCCGACGGGCATCTTGTAAACTAATACTCTATCTAAATTATTGTACGATTGGCAAAACTCTGAACCACAAATATCCAATTTCTGCATTGCCATTGCCATTGCCATTGCCATTGCTATTGCTATTGCTAATGCTAATGCTACTATGCGTCTTTGTTGTTGGCCTGGCATTGCTCGTACAGCAATTTCCAGTGGGCCGTTTCCGTTCGCTCGCGTTCGAGTAATGCCCTCGCGGCCAAGAGCTCGGCCCGGAGGGCCTCCTGTTCCGCGGCCTCGGTTTTGCGCTCCGTCTCTCGGACGGTCTGCAGGCGCTGGATCTCGAGCTCGTTGGAGGTCCGGGTGGCGATTTCGCCGGCCAGCTGGCTGCACAGCTGCATCATCTCGGCATCGCCGTCGTCGTTTCGGATGACGTGGTGGACCTTTTCGATTTTTCGATCGATCTCGTTCCGCAGCATCTCGACACGATAGTCGGCCTTTCCGAACATGTTCGCAAGGTTGGGGGTTTGCAGGTCTTGCAGCCGCTGCACCCGGGCAATCTCCTGGCTGAACGTCGCGGAAAGTTCGAGCCGCTCGATTTTCTTCCGCATTCGTTCCAGGATATGGGTGTGCATTACGTTCGTGCCAATGAGCTGTGCGTGGATCTCGTCGCGTTCGATAATGACGTTCGACAGGGCTTGGTGAAGCGACTCGTGGACCTGATCGGTCAGCGACGGAGGGATCAAGGGATCGTACACTATAGGTCGAAAAATGGCGGCAGCCTCGGTATTCGTGGCAGCTTGAGGGTCTTGGATTTCTCCCACCGTTCCATTCTTGGTTTCGAATTGCTGAAGTTCGGCATCGCAAGACGATAGTAGACTCAAAACACTTCCACCAAGATTTCGCGCTGGGATTTTCGGTGTTTCAACCTTTTCGAACACGTCCTGTTTCGGTGTATCAGAGTCTTCGCAGTCGTCGACAGATTCGCTAGCGCAGATATTGCTCTCATCAGTTTCAATGGTAGATTCAATGCTTTTCGTTGCACAGTCTATACCTAGACTTTCCGACAACAACATGATGGCGTCGATGGGAAGGGGACATTCGAGCAAGCTGTTCAAGAAGTTTTCAATGCATTCGCATTGGTATTGTCGAAGGCCTTGGGTGCAGTCTTCATGATCTGCAGCAGCAAGAAGCCCTCCGAGCACCCGCCCCCATGAAATCACCTTTTCGGCCTGAACTGCACTGGGCGGTCTTCCAGCGGAGGGGGTACATGCTTGATCCGTGCCATAGGAGTATTTTCCAACAAGACGTGGCAAGTCAGCTTCGATCGCTTCGGAGACGTTCGAGTACAACTTTAGTACGTCTCCAAAGCTCCATTGCTTGACGATTAAACCTTCTTCAGCTTTCACAGATTTTATTTGCGAAACCTTGACTACAAAACGAGGGAAATACCGTTTGCTTTTCGGATGATCATCGGAATCGGTTCGTTCAATATCCACTTCCTCGTTGCTACTTTCAGGATGCTTATTTTGAGACGTCTCCTCAGCTTGTCCCATCGATGTAACAGGAGACTCCGTAGAAGTTTCCATAAGTGTAGATGCAGCACTATTTTCAATCTCACTAACCACCACAATCCACTTCTCTTTGAAAACCTTCAATGGCTTCACCTGTTGATCCAATGCGTTGACCGGGGGGCTGTTCCTTTCATCAATGTAAATATTTTTCAACGTCAATAATTCACCCCCAAACAAGGAGTCATCTAGTGAATCGTCTTGCTGCCTCCGAAAACTGAATCGCGAGCCACGTCTATTCGTCACATCCTGTCTAGCAGTATCTCTGTTTCGAAAGCTGGACGACAAGGAATATGTCGAATCTCTTGAAGGTTCTACGCCTCTCGACGAATTTCTAGTGTCTGTCGATGCGTCGGCAGCAGCAGAACCAAGTTCCTCCTCGACGCTCTCGTCTGCCTCTGAAAAGCTCAAAGGATTGTACTCAAGATTTCGTCTTGAAATCTCGGCCCCTTTTTGACGCACATTCATCAGTGCAGATCCAAGTCGATTTTTCGTGACCTGCCCAACTCCTGAAAGCTTTTTGCCAAACTCTGCTCTTCTCGATGTGGTCGAGCTCGAATCCAGGGTAGGTGTTGTGCTACGTCCATCGTCTGCTTCTGAATCTTCCACAACAGCATTTGGCAATACCGATGAATCATCGTCGTGATTTGATTGATCCATAGAGGATGCGGACTGCGTTTGGTCGGTCATCTCTCCTCTTCTGAATCTTGCAGATTGAAATGCCGACGATAACCTGTTTCCGATCCCACTATTTCTTATGCTAGCTCTCACAGGATTATCATTCTGGTCTCCTATTCCAACAGACTGTGACGCATTATCATCAATCGCGTTTTCGCTAGATGATTGGATAGTCGCGTCACTGAAAGACAGAATTGCAAAATTTATTTCCCTTGTCCAGAGCTCATATTCCTGTGCATTGCCTGTTACAAAGTAGCGTATCATACCAGAGCTCTCAACAATTCCAAAAGCTCTCTTGGTATCCTGTTTACTGTTCCCACCGGAAAGCGCATGTATTTTAGCATTTACCAACGAGATGATGTCAGATGGCTTTGGCTCCCCTGGACGCGAGTACAGAATAAGAAGTTCTTTTCGAAGAATTGCCCAAAACGGCCAGAGCATCGACTTTTTCACTGCTCTCTGTCCTGAGCGGTGTTGGCCCCCCATTCGAACCCACCCGGCCACACGAGATGATATCAATGACAATGCACCAAAGCGCTCCCTTTCTTTGTTGAATAGCTTGATTTTCATTGACTCCAACTCATCATCCTTTTTTTTCATGCTATTCCGAACGTCACATTCATAGCGACTGAATTCGTCGTTTGCCTTCTCAAGAAGTTTTCGTATCTCGAAGACAACAGAAGATTTTCTCTGACCCTTCGTTCCACCGTTCAATTTATTTACTCCCGAGGATGTTATGGGCAATTCTGATGCAGATCTTTTCGTTGCATCGCGGTCCAAGATTGCTCTCAAAACGGTCCAAATTTCAGCAAATCTTTCTGAAGAAATCTCAACTGCAGATTTCAATCTTGATTGAATGTTTTCAATCAGGCGTATGTCATCAATCATGATGCCTTTGTTCATCGAGAGATCTACCGAAGCACCTGAGTAAGTTAGTCTGATTTCAAAAGGATGTACCACCCTCTCAAGAATATCACCATCTTCTTCTTCGGTCATAGAAAATAGGCTTTGCCTCGAGAAAATAGATTGATAGAAACCCGCTTTGTCTGTATTGATCAATGTTGACCAATCTGTTCCTTTGCATGCTAATACCTGCTCAATCTCGCTTGGTGGTGACCCATGGATGGGGTAAAATCTTGTAATCAAATCTGTCATATTCAATAGAAAGCTGAGCTTGCTTTTCTTTTTCTCTTCGCCGTTATTCTCAGATGGTATGCTAATCATAAGGTTCGCTATCTCGGCTCGCAGGAGAATTACTTGCAAGTTCGAGGGGAAGAACATCTTGCATATTGATCGAAGCACGCGTTCCACGATGGGCTCACATGAATTAGTATCGATTTCAATACTGTCCAAATCCAAAAAGGCAACACTTTGGTCTCCTACCAACTCTGCTACAACCGAATCAAACAACGCTCCAACGGTATTCGGAGGGAAAACAGATGTTTTATTTTCCATGATCGGGTCCTTTGACCATGAAGGTAACAGCAAAGCCTCAATAATCAGCAGGGTTGCATTTCTGAATGCTTCCGCGTCGAGGTTTACTGTCGAAGGTGCGGAAACATCGGCCGCCATAGACCAAGACTGAGAATTATTTTTGTGATGAGCTTCCAATCGGAAAGCAAAGTGCTGAGCTCTACCAGATGGTTCCAATCCACAGGGCAATTGCTCACTTCCAAAAGAACACAAATCTTTAAGATCGGGTTGCGCACTCTCGTCTTCTTTTGCCGTTCCTTCACGACTACGACACACGTTGTTCTCGATCTCTCTTGCGAGATCGACAACTTTCAAGTTTGCGCTCGTGATGTACGACTTCATCACAGTCCGATGGCCAGATTTCGAGTGGAAGTCAAATTCAATACCAATTTCGAGGTCTCTCATGCCGTAGTCGACAATTGCTAAGAGGTCGATGAATTCTTCCTTGTGTTGGTTCGTAGAACCATTTGCTGACCGTAAGTTGTCACGCAGGGGGCTTCTTACCGGCACGTTCTGCCGCCAAACTTTCAGCCGAAAATGTCTCTGCTGCAGGCAAAAGATGACGACGAGGCCCCCGGTCTCTCGGCTTTGCGCCATGTGGCGTCTCGCAAGAACCCTTCGACCTCTCATGCCCTTCTTGATCTTATTAGTATCTGGTGGCGCATCCCGAGAACGGATGATGGAGTCACCGAATATTTCTATAATGTCGACAATGTTTTTCTTGTGAAACAATAGCGTACAAGTTGCTCCGGCCAATAAATCGAAATCGATGTTCAGAATAAGTTCCTGAATCAGAACCGAAAGAAACACAGTGATTTTGGTCTTGTTTTTCCCCGTTGTAGGAGCCTTTCCTTCAAAGCAGAAAATAGAGGTGGATTCACCGATAGCAACGAACTTTTGCGGCTCTGGTGCCGTGCAAAAAGGAACAACGGGAACGATGTTGACTTCGAACCCAAGCGTCGTGAGTTGCAACCGAAACGTCGAGATGCCCTGCCCCGCCAAGCCGTCCTTGTATTTGTAACATATGTCGGACGGATCGTTTGGAAAGTCAATCAATTCCGTTGCACCATCCGGTCGGTCGTCTCCGCTTATGGAATTCCCGATTCGACCGGTCAAAAAAGTGCGAGGAAGAGCCGAGGAGACAACGAATGTGGTTTCCTTCCACTTGAGTGTGATGTCGCACGACCTCAAACTCTCTTGAACCGCAGAGGGAATGCGCATTTCCATGTTCGCGAACCGGGCAGTTATGTTCAAGAGGTCGGAGGAAATCATCAGGTTCTCGTCTAAAAAGATCTGCGTGCATTCTTGGATGCATTCGTCGAGGTGCAGGGTCTCGGATGGATTGCACAACATGTCGGGAGTCAACAGGTCGATCCAATCTCCTGTATCCCACCGTGGGTCGAACCCTTGTCCGTCCATGCCCATGATGAATCTTGTTATTCGAAGAAAGACAGCCGTATCGAGAACAATGTCCATCTCATTCACACCCACCTCGTGGTAAACAATAAAACTGCCAAGCGTGACATCGTCCTTGTCCTCCAGAAAGTCGATTGTCGTCTTGAGCCCAAATGCTTGGGTGGGGAACAAATGCCGTACATCGAGAGGATCGTCTCGAAGACTCCTTCGTTCGAACAACGGGAAAAAATCGTCGACACACACTTCCCGTGGCTTGGGCGAGGGCAGGTGGCGGGAAAGATGGTCGTCCCGTTGCATCCCGCCCAACAACAGTGTTCTTTTGTGATGGCCGATGCGTTCTTGTATCGACACAAAGGATGTCGAAAGCTGCACATACATGCCTCGTTCCGTGTTGCTTTTCGGCCAGATGGCCTCGGCGACGAAACCCTTTGCGACGCATTCGAGATAAGCATTTTCCCCGTTGCCCTGGTAAGACCCCCTCAGCACAATGTCGTGGATCGAACACGTCATGGTTACGCTGTTGTATATGATTTGGTTGTTGGGCAGCACGATCACCGATCGCTCGAACCTTCGTCGGTCCTTTGCCGACGGAGTCGAGCTGCGGTGCGTAGACGACGACCCTTCCTTCGCAACGGAGGAATCTTCGGCTCCGGCACCTTCATCGGCGCTGTCTCGCGAAGAGACCGATCCGTCCTCCTCGGCCGAGCTTGCATCGCCTGTACCACTATAAGAGTCGTCCAGTGAGTCGCTATCAAAGTCGTCTTTAATTTCCCTAGAGTCGTCCGAGTCCCCCGATAACTCCGGAGACGACGACGAGGACAACGACGACGACAGATCGTCTTTCTTGACGAAAGGCTTCAAAGGATCTTCGAACGATCTGTCTTTTGCCAAACAATATTGCAGTCCGGAAGCAAAGTGTGCCAGTTGACGAACATCCCTCGAGTCGACGTCGACGTCCACTTCGGGTATTGTCACGTCGAACTGGCACGCCATGACCGCACCGTCTCGCAACCGGCGTTCCGTGGCGATTTGGATCTCCAGTTTCAGGCTTGCAATGTCCCGGTACGATTCGCCGTTTTCTTGCTCGTTGAGGCTCGGATCCTGGGGCGAAAGCCGTATCTTGCATTCCCCCTGTACCTTTCTGTAGATCAAGAAGTTGTCTCTGCGGCCCTGGTTGTGGGCCCATACACGATCGGGGGTGCCCTCGCAGCCCTCGGGATCTACCATGCATGCTTTTATGTGTTTCATTTCTATTTGGAGCAGGGGCGGCATCCATGGTCCCGGTCGCCTGGTTTTGAATTTTCCATAGGTTTGAAATTCCAGTCGGAACGATTCCAGATCGACCACCATGTTGTCGACTATCCGATCCGCCAAGCCATACGAACTTCCGACACTGAACGGCACGAAACCCTCGGACAACCGCTTTATTAGCTCGCTTTCCGTAATGATCTGGATGACTTTCAGCTCGCTGGGGGGAAGGAGGCCCAGGGGCTCCTCCACCCTGGCGATCACGTGACCAATGTCGACGATGATGGGTGCCCTTCGCAGATTGGTCCACGAGGTGACGTGGAAGCCGATCCGGCTCACATGGATCTCCTCGAGTCGAACATAAGGAAAGAGTCTAGCGAATGATTCGTTGAGCAAGGAACAATTGAGGTTGACGTCCCGGATTTCACCCTTTCCATTCAAAAGATTAGCATTTACTTGCTCTTTTCGAAAGCCTATGATGACCTGCAAGAAGACACACCCAACAACCATAAGGAAAAAAGAGGATTTTGAGTTTGAGGGAGAATTGGGTCGCGGGTTCACTTTGAGTATTCCAGCAGAAACCACCGTTGTGGGTTCGGCTGCCTCCGCCTCCGCCGCCGAGACCGATGCTACGCACCTTCGACAGCTGCTCCTGAAAGAGGCCCAGCACCAGCTGCTCCATCGTTGGATTTCTGCTGCTCTAAACAACGCACTCTTGCTTCCCAACGATGTCGGTGGAATCGCAATGGACGCCAGCCATTCAGCGGAATATTAGCGGACTGCTGGCGACACGATCAAGGAAGAAAAAAAACGCACACGATCAATTCGTCACAACTTCGGCGTCTCGGAACGTAAAATGCTGGTGGGGCTACCAAGAAAGGTTTTTTTTGTTTTTCCTCCCCCCTTCTCGTTGATTTTGAGACGGAAGATTGCATCAAAAACGAATCAGAAATTCAAGCCAACAAGCGAACTCGAGAAAGACACATACTGTACGAGATACACGTACACCCCGTCGAAAGCGGTTAATTGTACAGTTAGTAGTGGTCCAGATCAGAGCCATACTATTGTACTGTATGTACGCTACATACTATCTTAGCTAGCTGACGTGTACCGTACCATTTATTTCCCTCGCCAAATATGAAGCTTTTCCGCGCCAAAATAATGGGAAAAATGGATAATCATGAAAATGGATAAATTTTAAAAGAACTATTTTTCTAAAAAATTCTAGACGTGCATGCATGCACGGCACGCTCTCTCCGTCCCAAGATCCGAGGCGAAGCACCGAACCGCACAAACAACGAAGGGTATGGTGATTCACACATACGGCCGGGGTCCGGGAGATCGTGTTCGCGTACGTACGCACGTACGTTCCGTAGAAGAGAAAACGGGAAACAGTGACGACGAGAGAGCCATCCCGGCGGGGAGGGGAGATACGGTTCCTAGTTCACAAATCGCGGGTGCTTGCAGCCACCACACAACCGACCAGCCCTATCCGCCAGAGCAGCCCGAACAGGATCGATTGCCCGGAACCAACCGAACGCAACAACAACCATGCTGTTTTACGGCTTCCTTTGTCTCTTTCTGGCGGGCCGGGCACGCCTCTCGGGGCCGCCTTCCGCAACCGACGGCGGCACGGAAGAACCACCGGCACCGATCGTCGGGCACGGCCGCACCGGAGCGCTCGGCGCCCTGGATCCGCTGGGGAGCGACCTCGGCGGCGGCGGGCTCGACCGGCGATCGGTCCTCTCCTCGGTGGCGACGACGCTGACCACGGCGGCGGCGGCCCTCGATCCGGCCGCGAAACAGAGCGGGCCCAGCAAGAGCGACACCTACTGGCCGCTGTGGCCGGCGCTGCCGATCTTTCCGTTTTCGCAGCGAAAGACCCTGGTCCGGGAGGCCGCGGACGGCGTCTGGACCTTCGACCAGCTCATCGGGATCTACTACGTCCACGTTCCGATCCGCATGACGGTCGTGGCCATGAAGGAGTCGAGGGGCCTGCTGGTCTACGCCCCCGTCGCGGCCACCAAGGACTGCCTGGACCAGCTCCGGCCCCTCATCGAGGAACACGGCCCCGTCCGGTACATCGTCCTCCCGTCGGTCGCCGTCGAGCACAAGGTCCTGGCCGGGCCCTTTGCCCGCAGGTTCCCGGAGGCCGAGTTCTACGTCACGGACCAGCAGTACTCCTTTCCCGTGGGCCTCCCGGACCGGGCCCTGGGCTTTCCGAGCTGGACCAAGCCCCTCCCCCCGAGCAGCCGGGGCGGTCCCCCCATGTGGGGGGGGGAGTTCGAGCACGAGGTCCTGACGGTCAAGCCCGGGGTCGGTTCCATGTACCAGGACGTGGCCCTCTTCCACGGGCCCTCCAAGACGCTCCTGGTCTGCGACGCCCTGCTGGCCACCACGGAGGAGCCCCCGCCCCTGCTGACGAGGGAGCTCGAGTACGTCAAGGCCCTGCTCTTCCACGCGAGGGACTCCCCGGGGGAGATCGTGGAGGACACGCCCGAGGCCCGCCGGAAGGGGTGGAGGAGGATCGTCCTGCTCTTCAACTTTTTCATTCCGCTCCACTCCGCGAGGGTCGACCTGGGCGTCAAGCCCCTCCTGGCCCTCGACCCGTCGTACGAGCTGGGATGGGGCGGCTGGATGCCCTTTTCCTGGAGCCCGGCCGCGGAGGCCGAGTCCTTCGCGGCGTACAGCGCGAACGGTACCCCCACGGTCTACACGATCGTCCAGATCATCCTGAGCCGGGGCAACTCCGGGGAGGCCACTCTGGCCTGGGTCGACCGGGTGAAGGAGTGGCCCTTCCGGAGGGTGGTTCCGGCCCACCTCGACGCCCCGCTGGCGATCGGCCCCGAGGAGTTCTCGGCGACGTACGACTTTCTGCGCAGGGGGGAAAACGAGGTGCGCTACTGCGACGAGGACGTCCTGGTGCTCCGCAAGGCCGAGGAGGGCCCCCTGAACTTCTCGGTCTACCCCTCCGCGCTGGGAACCCTCCGGGGCCGGGCCTGCGACGTTCCGAAATGAAAGAATGGCAGCGGTGCGGCCGGGCCGTGGCACGGTCGTCTGCTAGCTAGTAGTAGCAGTGTGCCGGACCTCCGGGCAGAGAGGGCAAGCTGCGGCACCAACCAACAAAAGAGACATAAATGAATCGTAGTACGCTAATCTACCACAAAAGGCGTCGACGTCTGAAGCATGCCTTGTTCTTTTCTTTTCTAGTACTAGTAGTCAATTGCATGTCTGCATGGAAATTGTGCAACACAGAAACAGTATCACTAGGACTACTACTAGTACTACTACTACTAGTATCACCACAATCTGTCCCACGCCATGACCAACACTCTCCAATTATTCCTGAGGAACAAGAACACAAAGAGGAGAAACTAGGAACAGGAGCTGTAAGTGAAGAAGAAGATAACGAACGTCTACATCTAATACTAGGAAACCATCGTCGTGATCCCGATGATTTTCCTGTGATGCGAGGAGGATAGTTGTTCGACTTGTGAAAAAGGGGGAGTACGAATGGAAAGAACGGCGGATCGATGATGTTTCGGTTCCAAACGCAAAACGCACCAAACCAAAAACATCGCACCCGTCGTCGTCCTTGTACCGTATTTTAATATGAATCATATGGTGCTTACGTATCATGACTATGTTGCAAGAACGTGCTGTCTGAATCGGGAACCGTACAGCGAGCTTCTCCAGGAACGGAGAAAGTATTCCGAAGAATGTGTCTCATGTCGTACGGTATGCGAATGGGTGCGAGTACGAGTACGTACATTATGCGTACATACGTACATAGCTGTAGAAACGCTACGGTGAGTTATGTAATATATGGTGCATAGCAGTTTCTTGTTCACAAGAAATAATCGAAATGCGAGGAACAAGGTTTTGAAATCGTTGAGGAAACCGAAACAATTCCGACTGCAACATAACTCTTCGACGAACAAACACAAGCAAGCAAGCAAGCAAACCAAACCCTGTCGGCCCACCCTTGGGTTGCAAACAGAGACCCAGGGAACCAAAGACCCACCGCTTCCTGCAGATCCGTCCGCAACGATGGGGTACCCGGCGTCCGCGTCCACCTCCACGTACGAGTTCGCCCGGGCCAGGGAGTCCAGCGGGGCCAACCCCGACCAGATCCACTACGACCCGGAGGCGGCCTTTCGCAACCAGGACTACCGCAGGGTCTTCCACCAGGACGGGACCATCGGGACCTTTTCCGTCCGCCTCCTGGAGGCCTCGGGGCTGAGCCGGCGGTACTGGAGCGCCCTGGCGCTGGGGCCGATGAAACACCTGGGCCTCAGCAAGGCCCACGGGGGCGTCTCGAGCTACGTGAGCCTCTGCCTCGACGCCCACGCCCGGGAGCCGCCCCCTTTGCGGGCTTCCGGGGGCGGGGCCGACCGCAAGATGCCCGCGTTTCCCCCCGCGGAAGGGGCCCCGCACCACCTTGCGGACACCACCGAGGCGGCCCTCCGGCAAACCCGGTTCTCCTCCTTTGTCTCGCCCGTGGTCCCGAACAACAACGACCCCGTCTGGAACAACTGCGTCTTCGAGATCCCCCTGCAAAAGGGAGCACTGGGGGACGGCCAGCCCGTGCGGATCTCCCTGAGGGTCGACGAGGACGCGACGGCCATCGAGAACATGATCGCCATCCCGGGGATAGGGATCGCCCCGGGCCCCCGGGACCGCCTCCTCGGGGTTGGGGGCCTCGACGTGACGGCCCTCTGCCTGGGGCAGAACCCTGCGACCGGAAGGCCGGCGACGGGGGTCGTCGATGCCTGGATTCCGATCAAGCACCCCGACGACGACGGAGAGGAGTTTGGCGAGGAGGAACGCGACGACGACGACGACGCGGCGTCGCAGCAGGCACGGAGCGAGGAAGAACTCCTCCGGAGAAAACAGGACAGCGTCTACGGCGGCCCCGGCGGGGAAGCCAAGCCGGCCGCCGCGGCGACCAGCGGCGAGGGGACGGTCCTTCGGAAGCGGTCCGGCGGCCGGGTCCGGGTGCTGGTCACCTACCAGCCCCACGGAATGGACCCCCAGAAACACGACGTGGTGGCCCTCGAGGCCTTTGCCCGGCAGAACCCCTCCACCGCCACCTGCGGGTCGGTTCTCCCGCCCCTCCTGCCCATGGTGGTCGCGGAGACCGAGGGGCCCTGGCTCCTGGTCCGCTACCGGTTCCCCCCCGCGGAGAAGGGGACCCCCTTTGGCCCCGAGCGGGACCACCGTTGCGAAGCGAGGGGCCTCGCCCGGGTCCACCGGAACGCGGTCTTTGTCATCGAGCGCAAGACGCTCGCCGACGGGGCCCTCGGCCTCGCCCTGGCCCCCGCCGAGCTGGTCCTGTCGACGCCGCTGGGGAGGGGGGCGACCGAGGCCCTCGGGCCGGCCCTGGTGGCGGGCCGGAAGCTCCTGGAGCCGGCCCTCCTGTCCTCGAGGCTGCTGTGGATGGCGGTGCGGACGACGGCCAAGGCGACGGCCACGGGGGTCTCGGCGGCGGGGTCGGCCTTTGTCCGCGAGGGGGCGACCTCCCTCACGAGCGACGGCCCCCGGAGCGGCGGGAGGCGGGCGAGCGGTTCCGAGGCCGGGAGGGTCCGGTACGTGTAGCCAAGGGCGGTGCGGCGGCGCTGGGGACCAACCCCGAAACGGCGCCAAGGGGTTCCGGCGCAAGAGAATACAGTACACCGCGCGGTGCAACCCGAATCGAGCTTCCACCGCGATTGGCTTCGGAGTCCAAACGCAACACAACGAAATGCAGTTTACAATATCAGTGTTATAGATAGTATTATTATTTATTGTACTGTACCGTACCGTTCGTTCTGTACCGCAATCTGTGCCGGCACTCCTTGCCACCCGACAAAAAGGGGAATACGCCCCTGCCTTCACGACAAAGCCAACTCCTCTCTCCCTGCGCGAGGCCTGCACACCCAAACCAAGCGAACGGCCCTCCATTTTCTATAGATACACAATGGTTCGGCCCCGTCTCGATAGTGGCATCGCACGGTTTCGTTTTGTTTCCCTCGCAATAGAACAAACGCGCCCAAAAGCAACGCACCACGCCATGGTTCCGCCCAGATTATGTCCTCGTCCGTTCGCAACTCCAACCAACGGTGCACAAATACACAGATTAGCTAATGACGCAGCAGCTGTTGGTCTTTTTGGCCTGCTTGTAAAACATTTTGGACTGTGCCGAGAGATCGTTCGAGCGCTCTACCAGGTTGTCCAGCTTGACCCCACGCTCCAAAACGCTGTCGATTGTTTTGTGCAAGATCTGTGTGGTTTCGTCCAGGTCGTTCTGGATCTTGGTGATCTTGTCCGCCGCCGAGGGGTCCTGGTATTTCTGGAGATACTCCTCCATGGCCGGAAAGGCCATCGATTCGGGGGTCGTGCATGTTTTCCACGTGTCTCCGACGGCGGCCGTAAAGTCGTCCAGGAGCTGCGTGAGCAACACAAAGGCAACCCGGGAGGGGTATTCCAGATCGGTGGTGACCGTTCCCCCGAGTCCGTCCGATCGGCGATAGCAGTGAACAACGTAATTCTCGTGGGTAATGGATTGGCGTTGGCCCGGCTCTGTTCTCTTCATGAACGTCCTAGTTAGAAACCCAAGCATCTCCTTGATCGTCTGTGAGAATCCAAGCAGCGAAAACAACAACAAAAGCAACCAAAACGATGTGAGAAACGACACTAGCTTGGTTTGTCCACACACCGGTATCGAACATTGTTCTTGTTGCCCTTGACAATCCAGTTGAGACATGAATCGAACTACTGAAGCGAAATGCCAGCTCTCTCGTAGATCCGAGCTTTTTGCAGAGTGGTTTTGCGGATCTAGCGTCGTCACTAGGTTTCGATCTCTTTGTTCTACCCATCAACGAGTTTCATTCGTGCCGCCATGTAAATCAGTTGTCGCTTTAGGGTAAAACTACCTGTCTCGTGTTTGGACGCTTCGTCTCGTGCTTCTACAAAGGAGGAAGACGATTGGCGCCGATATTGTTTCAATTGGTTCGAAACGATTTGATTCTCTTTTGGTCCGGTTGCAATAGCACATAGTGGCATGCAATGTGACGCGATGCCTGGGCATGTGGTGTCTCGAAAGACGACTTTGTTTACACGACTTACCGGTCGTTGGAAAAATCCGAACGAAGAGAGTTCCGAGCTCATGCTGCAGACAATCGGGTCTTCGAGCTCGTTTCCTGTTCGTACGGTTGCCAGTGATAATACCTTCATTGTAAGAATTTAAAGAATATTGTCTGGTTGTTGTTTGGGGTAGGGAAGGGTAGAGTAGAATGGCGTTCCACGATTAGTTGGGTTGAGGAGTGTTGGTGCAGCACGCATCTACCGACACAGTCACGGTCGACATGAATAATTCATTCTCGGTGTCGTTTTTGAAATTTTTCGTCACCAACGACTACTTCTATTCTGTTCTGCCTTCCTGCCTTCACTTGCCGTGCTGTACGGTCACGTACAGTACCATCTACCTTGTAGTACCATAAATATGCACAGCGCGCATGCACCGTTGAGCAGTGAGAGTACCGTACTACTGTACGTACGAATTAAGGGGACGAATCATACACCTTGCTCGCAGCTGGCGAAGAAAAATGACAACCTTGAATTTAGTCGATTGAGTCCATTTTTGGTTTGAAATTTTCAATTTTCAAAAATCCCTCGGCGGATGGAAATTCGACGCAAAATTCACGTACTTTTTTCCTCCATAATGCCCATCCGTACCGTACGCCGTACGTTGACTACGTACCATGAGCTTGCCGCACTCCGCTCACAACGCAAACAACTCCTGCAACAACCAAACACGAAACAGCATCGACTGGGTCCATACCAAGAAAAGATCGACAGTAGGAGCCGCCGCACACATACAATTCCGAAACCATGCTGGTATCCTTCACTATTTTCCACAAGGGCGGACGAGTCCTCTTCCAGCACTCGGACGAAGCCTCCGGGGAAGACGACGATTCTCGGTCACGGTCGATCAACACCTGGCTGGAAGAAATTTATTTCAATCCCACGGTTTCCAAAACGCTCCACAAGAACCAGATCCTGGTCGATGGAACCACGCGGCAAGTAGTGGAATGGGAGGAGACCTCCGAGCTCATTGCGCTGGCCGTCTACCCCGACCTGCGCCACGAAGACTCTCCGTGGATCCGATCGCTGCTAGCGGCAAGCCTCCAGGAATACCAGGTCTTTGCTCGGGCCCGATCGGCGGGGACGGGCGAGGACAAGGAAAACTCGAACGCAACAAACGTCTTTCAGGGCCCCGCTGCCGCCAGCCCCGAAAGCCAATCGCTGTTCGGGAAAACCTTCGAAATATTGGTCCAGAAGCACCGCAGCGAATCGAAATTGTCGTCGTCGGCGGCGGCGGCTTCCGGTGCCAGAAGCAACAAAGCCTCCGGCGCGAGCGGCGGCAATAGCAACAAAGGCGGCAAAGAAAAACGACAGTGGCACGATGGAAATGCCAAGGTAACGGAAAAGGCGATGAAGGAGCTCGACAAGAGCAAGGCCGCCACGGCAGAAGCTATCGTGAAAAGCGAGGAGCAGGCCCTGGCGGAGGCAAGGGCGGCCTACCTGCCCACCGATGCAGACCTCGCAGATTTCGACATCGAGGACACGACCCAGCTCGCAGACGACGAAAACGACGGCGACGGTGACGAACAAGGAGGCAGCGGTTGGGGAAAATCCCTACAGGGCCTCTTCGAACAGATGACTGGGCAGAAGGTCCTGACCAAGCAGGACCTGGAGGCCCCCCTCACCGAAATCAACAAGCTCCTGACGAGCAAGAACGTCGCGGGGGACATTGCGGAGCAAATCTGCAACAAGGTGCGGGACTCCCTCGTCGGAAAAAAACTCAACTCGATGTACCGCGTCAAGACGGCCGTCCGGCAGGCACTGGAGCAGGTGATCGGCGAGCTGCTGCTCCCGAGCACGGAGCTCAACCTGTTGCGGAAGGTGGTTTCCAAGCGGGACCAGGCCTCGTCTTTTTTTGCCAAGAGCAAGACGCAGCGTCCCTTTGTCATTGCCGTGGTCGGGATCAACGGGGTCGGAAAGTCGACCTCCCTGGCCAAGCTGGCCTACTACCTGAAATCGAACGGGTGCAGGCCGCTCCTCGCGGCCTGCGACACCTTTCGGAGCGGGGCCGTCGAGCAGCTGGGCGTCCACGCCCGGTGCCTGGGCCTGCCCATCTACAGCAAGGGGTACGCAAAGGACCCCAGCGCCGTCGCGGCCGCGGCCATCGAGCAGGCCACGAAGGAGGGCAACGACGTCGTGCTGGTAGACACGGCGGGCCGGATGCAGAACAACCTCCCCCTCATGAAGGCACTGGGGAAGCTGGCGGCGGAAAACCAACCGGACATGGTGGTCTTTGTGGGGGAGGCCCTGGTCGGGAACGACGGGGTAGACCAGGTGCGGATGTTCGACAAGGCCGTCTCTTTCCAGAACCGAAACCAGAGGGTCAGCGCCATTCTGCTGACAAAGTTCGACACGGTGTCCGACAAGGTCGGGGCCGCGCTGACGATGACCCACGTGACCAACGCCCCGATCCTGTTTGTCGGAACCGGGCAGAAATACCACCACCTGCAAAAACTGTCGACGGCGTCGGTGATTCGGTCCCTCTTCCGCTAGCCTGCCAGCATTGGTGGGCCTCGGGCGGCCTCTGGTTGCGCACGGAGTCCGGTGCCCGCGTCGCGCAAACAGAGAAGCGTACGGTAGCCGGGCGTAACAGACTAAAACGACCGGAGAGAGTCCTTCGGATTGTAACAAAGTGGAAAAGGTGTTCTATATTATCATACTAGTGTAGTGTACTGTGGTATTGGATGGTACAGTGGTGGGAATGCGTGTGTGGTGTGTTGATACAAGGCTTGCGTCCCCTGACGCAACGCGTGTATGCTAGCAGTGAGAAAGGGCCCGCGGGTTTGTTCCGGGGCCATCCCGAAGGGTGCGTCCTTCCCGTCTCCCCCGATCCAATGGGTCCGGTCGCATCGTTCGTCCCGACTCCACGGAGCCGCGGACCTCGCTGTCTACCTGCCGGTCCCGTTCGCGCCGGGAGCAGAAGCGGCCCAGAACCCCCCGGTCCCGTCGCCCTGCCCGCGGAGGGAAGCGTACGACGGAATCCCTTTCCGCACGTGCGCGAGGGCTTGGTCGTCCTCGATCGTCGTCGAAACGGCGTCAAAGCCGTGCGAGGCCGAGAACAACGAAAGCGACGGATACGTCTGGTTGGCCGCGGTGCTGGCGGGTCCCCCTTCCATCCCGTGGTTGGGTGCTCCCAGTCCAGCGGTGGCAGTTTGGAGGGCCGCCGGCGTTGCGGTTGCTGCCGTCGGTGTCTTGGCCGTGTTGTGGCCCGCAAACACCAGGAGGAGGTCGGCCTCGGAGGAGTGCGTCGGCCTCGAAAAGGCCGCTTGCTCGCTGGATGCCACCGACGGAGCGTCGGACACCCTCGCCACGGGGTGGTCCGTCGCCGGGTAGGCGGTGGTTTCGGGAGGCTGCTGTTGCTGTTGGGCCAGGAGGTGGTTGCCGGCCTGGTAGGTGGCTTGGAAATTGGCACCGGCGGCGGCCTGGCTTTGGACGGGCGCGGCGTACCCCGAGAGGTATTCTTCCGGAAACGCGGCGGCCGGTTTCTGGTGCGACGGCAGATAGTGGCGAAAGGCGGTTGCAGCAGCGGCTGCCGCCGCCGCTCCCACGGCGCCCTGCTTGTGGCCGTTGGAAACACTCTGCGGTGGCGAGGAAAGAACGGCCTCCCGCGACGAATCGGTCGAAGACTGGTGGGCAGCTTGGTACGACACGAGGGCTTCCTTCCTCTTGTGCCGGTGGAGGTCCTGGGAGGCAAAGGCTTCCTGCAGCCGGGCCTGTTCCTCCCGTTCCTTCCGCTGTTCTTCTTCCCTCCGCCTCTGTTCCTCGGCCTCCCTCTGTTTCTGTCGCTTGGCCTCCCTCCGTTTCTGGTCGTTGAGGCGGCGTTTCTCGGCCCGCACGCGCTTCTTCTCTTCCTCCTCCTTTTCCTTCTTCTCCCGCTCGGCCCTCGCGATTTCTTCGTAGTCGATGGGCAGCGACCGCCTCCCGCACGAGTGGAGGACCTGCCTTCCCCGGCAGGCGCTGCAGGAGGCTTCGACGACCCCCGCCGAAAGACTCGGGGCTTCGGTGGAACACCCCTCGCCGCCGTTCCGGGCCCCAAAGAACCCGTGGCCGGCCGGCGGCGGGCGGGGGCTGAGGCCCAGCAGGCCGGCCACGACGTCCTTCTCGTCGCTCGTGGCCGCCTCCCTCGGGCTGGCCGACCGCGGAAAGTGGGCTTCTTTTCCGTCCGCCACGGCTTTTGGAGGGGGCCCGCTGCCCCTCCCGCTGGCCGGGACCCCCTGCCGGGAGATCATCAGCGACTGGAGGAAGGGATCGACCGAGGCCCGCAGGAGGCTCTCCAGGTTGGCCGCCCGGGACTTTCGGCCCCGGCCGGGCCGGGCCGGGAGCACCGGGTTGACGGCCATGACCACCTTGGTGGTGGTAAAGGACAGGCAGTCCTCCGCCACGGGCTTGGGCTTCTGCACGTTCGGCATCGGGTCCAGGACGACCGAGACAAAGGTCTCGCAGGCCCCCGGGGATTTCCTCTGGTCGGTGCTCCCGGTTTCCTGCTCCGGCCGCTGCTCCTCGTCGTCCGAGGACGGGCCCTCGTCGTCCCCGGCCGTGGTCTTGATCATCTGCCGCAGGTAGGGCTCCGGGCGGCAGGGCAGGTAGTCCATGGGGTGCCCGTTGTCGTTGTCGTTTTCGCCGCCACCGAGACCGCCCAAAATGTCGACGGGGGCGTCCTCGTCGGCCTCCTCGTGTTCCAAGAGGGACAAGCGGACGGCCTCCAAGAGTTCCTCGTCCTCGGTCGACGAGGCTTCGCCGTCTCCGCCGGCCGGAGCGCCGTGTGCAAGCGCGCCCCCGGCCTTGGTGTCCCTTGAGGCATCGCTTCCGCATTCGAAGGCGTCCAGGGCGTCCTCCTCCTCGAGGTACTCCACGTTGTCCGTCACCACCTGGTAGCCCGGGGGGTACTCGGAACCCGCAAAGTCCGACTCCATCCCCGGGAGCAGCAGGTGGCCCCTTCCGTCGTTCGTGACCAGGACGATCCGGTCCCCCCCCGGGCGTCCCCCGGCGATGCCGAGGGCGCCCCCGGACCGGGGGGGCAGGGGGAGGCTCATCGCCGGCACCACGCCCGACCGGTCCGCCCTCCAGACGTGCAGGTTCTCGCAGAGCTCCTTGGGGCCCCTGGCGTGGGGGACCCCGATGACGTAGGGCGGGAGCGGGCCTGGTTTCTGCGCCTGCGCCTCCCCTGCGGCGCGGGCCCCCAGCAGGTCCCCGCACTGGAGCCACGACGGGGGGAGGCCCCCCCCCGCGGGGGCCAGGCCGCTGCCCGCGCCGCAGACCGTCCCGGCCAGCCAGCAGTCCCTCCAGAGGACGGACCGTCCGTGGAGGGCCAGCTGGTCCCCGTAGACGTGGAGGAGGCCGAGGGACTCGGTGTGGTAGAGGCGGATCCCCCGGGCCGAGGCCACCAGGGTGTAGGCCCCCCCGGGGGACTGGGAGAGCCGGGTGGCCACCGGGCGGGCGTTCCCGGCCTTGGTCCCGGGGGGGATCTTGGTCTTGCAGGCGACCTTCCAGCTGTCGATGCTCCCCCCCGAGACCAGGACCAGGTCGTGCTCCTGGCCCCTGGGGGAGAGGGCGTCGAAGAGGAGCCGGTTGGGGGCCCCCTCGTCCCAGATGGCCGTGCAGGAGGGCGACTCCATCAGCATGGGCGAGCTGGCGTCGCAGATCTCCACCTTGTTCCTCGAGTGCTGGAGGAGCATGAGGGAGGAGGAGGGGGGGGAGGAATGGCCGGAAGCCTGCTCCCCCGCCTTGGAGCAGCTCACCAGGACGTCAAAGGTCCGCAGGTGCATGTCGAGCGAGGTGACGACCCGGTTGGGGGCCAGGGGGCAGACCCAGAGGGAGACGCCCGACGGGACGTCGAGGCACTCGAGCTCCACGCCCGTGGAGAGGACCACCCGGTGCTCCGTCATGGCCAGCGCGTGGATGGCCGCGTCCGACCGCTCCTGGGTCCGCAGGCGGCTGGGGCCCTGGGCCCCCGGCTTGAGCCGGCCGCCGTTGGCAAAGAGGCCGGTGGGAGGACAAAAGGGCCCGCAATGGTTGTGTGGGTGGTGGCTGCTTCCGGAAGCGTGGCTTGGGTGGCTCCCGAGGTGCCCGGTGCCTCCCTGGCCGGTGCCCCCGCCGCTTCCGCCCCGGTGGCCCTTTTTCGACCACCGGGCCCGGAGGTCGGCCCGCAGCCGGTCCTGCTCCCGCTTTCCCCTCTGCTGGCAGGCCACGCTCTCCAGCTGGGCCACCGGGAGGTTGACCTTGTCCGGCCCGAGGCTGTAGATCGTCACAAAGCCCACCGAGTCGCCCAGGACCAGGTAGCCGTGGTCCGGCCGGCGGACCGCCATGGCGGTGATCGTCCTTGCCACGGGCATCGCGGTGGAGAGGTCCAGGAGGCCGGTCTCCGGGTCGTAGTCGTCCTCGAAAAAGACCGGGGGGTCGTAGAGGGGGGACCAGTCCGGCAGGCAAGACCGCTGGTGGTGCTGGGACTGGGCCTTGCCCTTGGTGTGCTTGGGGGCGGAGGGCGCCCCCTCGAAGGAGTGCCGGGGGGAGGAAAAGGGGGTCGCGAGGCAGGGGGAGGCCCGGGGGATGCCCTCGGCAAAGACCTGGGGGTAGGCGGACCGCAGGCCGGGGCCGGTCCTTTCCGGTGGCGTCGTCGTTGTCGTCGCTGGTATCGTTGCATTGGTTGGTGTTGGTGTTGCGGTTGTGGTCGATGGTGTTGCTGTCGCTGTTGCTGTTGCTGCTGTCGTTGCTGCTGTCGCTGTCGTGGCCGATGGCGTTGTTGCTTTCGCCGGGGCCGGCGGCTTTTGGGTCCCTTCGTCGGCGCTTTCGCGGTGGTGGTGGCCGGCGCCGATGTGGTAGTCGTCGGAGCGGACGGGCGGGAGGATCGGCGCCAGGGTGACGGAATGGGGCAGAAAGGTCCCCCAGGCGTCCGGGCTCGCCCTGCGGACCGGAAGGGGCCTCGGGGCGGGTCGTTCCCTTTGTGCAAGAGAGGAAGGAACGGAGGCCGGGGGAGGGGCGGTAGGACCCTGCCGTGGCTTGGTTTCCCCCGGTGGCCCCTTGCCAATCCTGGCGCTGCCGTTGCTGCTCGTGCTGGTTCCGTTGCTCGTTCCGTTGCCGCTGCCAATGGTTCCGTTGCGAATCGTGCCGCTGCCGCTGCCCGTGTGGCCCGCCCCGGGGGCCGCCACGGGCTCCCTCGGCCGGTGCTTGGGGGGCCTCCCCCGCTTGCGCTTGGCGACGACCACCCCGCCGGAAGGAGACGCCGGGGATCCCCCCTGGTTCGGAGCCTTGTTGGTTGTGGACTGGTCCGGGACCAGCGTCGGCGTCGCGGACCGGGCGGCGGAAGGCGCAGGAGAAACGGCCTTCGAAGAAAGGGTCGAGGCGTGGTAGTACGGGGCCTTTCCCGTTGCCCTCGTGTTGTGCGGGTGCGGCTGCTGCTGCGGCTGCTGCTGTGGCTGCTGCTCCGGTTGCGGCTGCGGCTTGGACGGTTGCTGCTGCGGTCCGTCGTCCCCCGAGGCCGACCGCTTCCGGGGCGGCCGGCCGGGTCCCCGCCGGGCCGGGGGTGGCATGGACGGGCGGGCGTCCGTTTCCCCGTTCGGGGCTGCCCCTTGCGGGGAGGCTTCCCCTGGAAGCGCGTGCCCATCGTCGTGGTGTTGGTGGTCGTCCCCCTTTTTCGGCTTGGTCGTAAAGGTCGTGGGGTTGTCGTCCGTGTAGATGGTGGTGGGGGTCCTCTGCCGCTTCGGCCTCCTCCGGCTCTGGCTCATCGTCGTGGGAAGAAAGAAGGTGGTCGTCCTCGCCGCCGCCGCCGTGGAATGTTTTGCGCCGTCGTCTTGCTTTTCGTGGTGTGCTGTTGTGTTGTGTTGTATTCGTTTGTGTTCGATTGTATTGCAATGATGCGATCGGTCCCGTCGAATGCCAGCTGCCCTCTCGGTCGGTGGGTGTGGATTGGACCGCGGTGTCTGTGTGTGTGTATGTATGAATGTATGAATGTGTCTGTTTGTCTGTGTGTGACCGTGTCCGTGTCGGAAGCAAAAGGCTGTCGAACCGCCGTCGAAAAAAAACGGAATGCCGGGTCTTTTTCGTCGTCACTGCCGCTGTTTGTGCTCGCAGAACAGAACGGGGGGGTATGTTTGTGCGTCCATTTTCTAGCATTCCTACCGTACTGTACCGTACGTGTCCCTTACGATGCGATGCGATGCGATAGTGTTGAATTGAATCGAGGTGCGGTCCGCCTACAGAAAAAAAAGAACTCTGAACTGGATTGAACTGAACCGGGTGAAACGACACGAAACGGCACACGCGCATACGCAATGGTACACTACCGTACGCGCAAACCAAACGCACAAACGGGAGACACCCGATTTCCCAATGACTCCCCGAAACGTAAACAGGAACCCCGTAGAAGTTCTACGACGAGAACGCCGGGCACGGCGAGAAGAACCACCGGTGTCTCGGGGGTGCCGTACGAATGGACTCTACGGTGCGCTACGCTACGCTACCCAGCGCAGACACCGGTACGCGCCCTTCGGTGTTCCCAAAATTCTCGAATCTTGTTGACACTTTTCTCCCGGACGCCACGGCACGCGCGCTGCCCACGAGCCACGACAGGTACTTTCATCCACTGTACTACCGTACCGTACGTACGCAGAAGGAAGGCAATTTCGGCAAGTGGATCTAGAACCAGTGAAAATTCAAGAACATTCCTCCGGGCCGGAAGGAAGGAAAACAGGAAACAACGAAAAAACGTGACGCGACGTTACGTTACGTGACGTTAGGTCGACGGGTTCCCTTCGTTCGTTTCGGGCAGAGCCGAACGGAACCGAGCAAAACAGGTTCCAATCGACAGTCTACGGTACATACCGTACGTACCGTGGGAACCCAAACTGAAGTCACGCGCTTCCATACCAGAGGTACGTACGTACGTACAAGTACTACTCTCTACGGCATGCAGGTGCCACAAAGATTCCATGAAGAAAAAATCTCTTCCCGAATCCGTCCATCGAATCATCGAATCGAATCGAATCGAGTCGTACCTACGTACGTACGTACTTGCGCTCGTACGCTCGAAAACTCCCATCCTACGGTTCCGACCCCCAAAACCTCCCACCACCCAAAGCGCAACAGATGATGGGACGAATCACGCGATGCGATTCGATGTGATGCGATGCGATGCGATGTTTCGTGTCAACCGGCGTCGTGACACCTCGCCTCTTCCCCCGGACACCAAAAAACAAAACGGATCGGTGCCACCCGTTCCGTGCCTTTCGTCCACACACACGAATGTCTCCGGCAGGGATCGGATCGGATTCGACGCCCATCGACGACGACGAATCGACCAAACCGTTTTGCTGTGCGTACCCTGAATACCGTACGGTACTCGTACCCGTGCCGATCCACCGACGGATCGACCGACCGGTGTTCGTTGCTTGCACCGCCTTCGCCCCGAGCCCGGTCGCACCGAGAAGAACGCCATGAGCATCGACCTCCAGTGGGTGCGGAACGACCCGGACCGGGTCCGGGAATTCCAGGCCCTCCGCCGCCGAGCGGGGGCAAGGAAGAACCACGGAAGCGGCGACGGGAACAGCAACAGCAACAGCCATTGCGAGAGCAACGACGGCGGCGGCGGCGAGACCGAGGACCCCGTCGGCAGGGTCCTCCGCCTCGACGGGGCGACCCGGGCCCTGCTGCGGGCCCTGCAGGGCCGCAAGCGGAGGCTCGGGGAGCTGGGACGGGCCCTCCGGCCGGGGCCGGACCCGCTCCCATTCGCCGACCGGGAGGCCCTCCTCCGCGAGAAAAAGGCCCTGCAGGCCTCGATCGTCGAGGAAGAGGCCGCCTGGAGGGCCTCCGAACAAGACACCCTGGCCTGCCTTTGCGAGCTGGCGGGACCGGTGGAGGGTCCCCCCTTGGGGGGCTGGGGGTACGGCGATGGGGACGGCGAGAACGACAGCGACAGCGGCGGAAGGGACGCACGGCGCGAGCTCCCGCCGGTCCTGGGGGGGGAGGCCCACCGGTCGGTCCTCGCCATGGACCTGGCACAGGCCTGGAGGGCCTACACCCTCCGGTGCTTTGGGAACTACCCCTCCGTCGAGCTCCCGCAACCTTGCACCACGCCAAGGGCCGAGAACGACCCCTGGCTCCGCCTGCTGGAGGAGTGCCTGCCGAGGGGCCGGTCGATCTGGGGGGAGAAGGAGCTCCCGAGGTTCGCCGCTGCCTGGAGCGGGGATTCCCGCCTGGATCTCCTGGCCCTCTGCCCCCCGGGGGGCTCCGACGCCCGGGAGATCCAGGCCGACCTCTTTGGCGAGCTCGTCCGGTACTTCGGGCCGCTGGTCGGTGGTTGCGAAACCGAAAGCGGAAGCCGAAGGGTCCTGAAGAGGTACGCGGCCCCACCCCCGGACCTCGACCTTCACGAGTGGAGCCGGCACGAGCTCCACCTGGTGCCCGAGGACCCGGGGGCGGGCCTTCCTTCCGTTTTGCTCGGAGCGGTCTCGCACCGGGGCGACGCCCGGACCCGGGCCAAGGGGATGGCCTTTGCCGGCGGGGGCCTCCTCCGGGCCGGGGGGAAGCACCCGAGGCCGGCTGCCTCCCGGGCCGTGGCGAGGGAGTTTGTCCACCTGGTGCAGGCCTCGGTGGCCGGGCCGTGGACCTGGAACGCGGTCCTGTCCTGCCGCAGGGTGGGGGGAACCCACCTGGAGGTGCCGGCCTGCCTGGTCCCCCACCTGGCGCGGCCGGTTCCCGCTTCCGGCGCCGGTCCGGAGCGGACCGTCCCCCTGGAGGACCTGGTCGTCCCCCGCAGGGGCGGGGGGTCCCGCCTGTTTGGGGAGCGCAAGCCCGCGGCAGCGGAAGGGTTGGCGGCCCAAACGCAAGCTTTTCCGAGGTTCCCGCCCCTCGGGCCCCCCGGACCGGGCGAGCGGGAGCAGCGCGCCCGGTGGGACCGGCTGTCGTGCCCCTTCGGGGTGGTCGTTTCAGGGCCACCGGCCCGGCCGTAGCGGGGGGGCGGCCCTTTGGCAAGGATCCTACCGTACTACAATGCGGTGTGCCATACGGTACCACGATGCAATATAATAATAGAGCCTAGAGATTTACTTTCGCTTGCCGCTATTCTGCTACCGAGGGCTTTGCATATACGTGTATCGAGCGAATCCCACTCACCGGGAATCCGGGGGCAGAGAAAAACTCCCAGTGTAGTCCTAGTGCGCAGCGCAATATAATTCTTGGCTAGAAACGGAAGAGGATCCTCGCAAAGGGACCACGGCGATTGCGGCCACAACAGAGTCGTTTCGTGGGTTGGTCGGATCCCGCATCGCCTGCGCACCAAGGCCAGCGCCGAAGCACCTTGGTGCACCCCGTGCGGATTGCCGTTCGTTCCGGGCGGTGCACGATACAGACTCCGGTGCGACGACCCCATCCCCCCCCCCGGGCGCTGGGTCTTGTGCGCTCGGAGGGAGCCAGGCGCCGTGGCGTTGCGCGTTGCCACGCCGGAAGCAAGCAACCCACCGCAACGGACCGAGTTTCTGGTGCGCTGAGCGCGCCCCGCCGTTCCTCACCGGGTCCACTGGTCGGCGTTGACGGGGGGGTAGGTCTCGACGGTGACGTCCCCGTGGGCAAAGGTCACGCAGGAGAGCCGGTAGCTGTCGGGGTTGGACCGCAGCGTGCTGGCCTCGTCCAT
Source organism: Pseudo-nitzschia multistriata (assembly GCA_900660405.1). NCBI lineage: Eukaryota > Bacillariophyta > Bacillariophyceae > Bacillariales > Bacillariaceae > Pseudo-nitzschia > Pseudo-nitzschia multistriata. The sequence goes on along the minus strand of CAACVS010000261.1, from coordinate 13,480 downwards.
GGACTTCCAGTTGGTGTTGGGAAGGCCGTCCGCAATGTTGACGATGCAGGTCCCGCAGAGCTGCTTGCCCTTGCAGTTGGTCCACCGGGTGACGCTCTGGTAGACGTTGATCCCGTTGTCGACCAGGAACTGGCGGACGTTCGCCCCCCGGGGAGCCCGGAGCCTCAGCAGCTTTTCCTCGGGCGATCCCTTGTTCTGGACAACGGTGATCGTGATGGTGTCGTCTCCGTCGGTCCCGGCCGCCTCCCCGTTGCACAGGGCCTTGAGCTCGTCCTTGGTGCCCCTGAAGAAGACCAGGTCGATCTCCGAGACCGTCTTTTCCAGGCCCGCAAAGGACGTCATGACGTAGTCGAAGGACGCCCCCAGCAGGCTGATGGCCTCCGGCCTCGGGGCGTCCTCGTCGTTCACGACGGGGATCAGCTCGCAGAGCTGGTCGCCCTTGCTCACCAGCCCCGACAGGGACGCCTGGCCCGTGGGCTCCATGTCGCGGACGTAGACAAAGGAAAAACTCAGGTCCGTTCCCCACTCGATGCCGGGCGCCCGAGACAGGCGGACCCGGTACAGCCGCTCGTCGACGGAGACGTCGATGCGATCGTCCGCCTCGTCCTTGCTCTCGGCTCCGCTGGGTGGTTCCGCGTCGCCCCCGGCGGAGAGCACCGGAGACAGGCGGTGGAAAGCGGGCGCGCTGGGGTCGGGAGCATGCCTTGGCGGCGCAGGATCGGTGGGGTGCACCAACGGCCCGCGGGTGCCAACAGACGCGGGGGCCGCGAGCCGGAAGGCCTGGCAGCAACCCATCGCTGCCAGGGCCAGCGCAGCAGCGGCCACCATCGCCGCTGCCGAGATTCGCAGGGCCGTCCGCCGGCGGGGGGGGCTTCGAGGGATGGGAGAGCTGCACGTTTCGCACCAAGCCATGGTTTTGGATTCGGAAAGCGGACGGAGGGTTTCTTTTCTTGCAGCGAGGAACGAATCGTGTGACTGCATCGTAACGTCGTTCGATGAATGCTTGTCCCAAACAACAAAGCTACCTTAGAAATTGGATGGGTCGGGAATGATGTGCACGTCGATGCTCGATATCAGTTGTTGTGCCGATCCTCGAGCTTCAAGAAAGATGATTCCATCCGTGTTCTCATTCGCGAGATCGTGTGATACCTGTAAGACTGGTACGTACTGATTCGTCTTCGTACACGTACGTACAGTAGTAACGGTACGGTACTCTTCCTATTTGCGCTCAAAAATTTCATGCGTGGTTTTCTCTCTCTTCTTCCCCGTCACCAATAGTGCATGACTCGTGATCCAATCCAATCACGATACTTCCAAACCGGGACCCGATGCTATGTAGCGGTACGGTAGTACGGCTACGTACGAGTTCTGGTGTGTGGAAGATCAAATAGATAAGCTGCCGTATTTCAGTCGATTCAGTCGGTTCGCGGCCCTCACGCTTGGAACTTTCTGCAAAAACGTGCGTTTCCAATTATTTATTGAGAAAAAAATGTTTTGGTAATACATATTGTGGTACTTCTAATACATATATCATGACTTCTTCTACCATCTAGTAGCACGCTCTCTTGGCACAGGCATTTCATGGTGATACCGTTGCTGCTAGCGCCAATGTTGATGATTGAATAATGATCATGATGTCATTATTAACAACAACGAGATTGCTACCAGTTTTGCCTTATCTTTTTGCGTCCAATGAACAGCACAAACAAGGATTGAAAGTCCTACTACAACCGACCGAATTGTCGAATTCGACTCACAGCCCGATGTATAACGTTGTGTGTTCGCAATGAAGATCTATTGAAATCTTAGTGCTACAACCATAGTAAACGGCTTGGCTCGCAATGATAAGACTAGTAATTTACATATTTTAGTAGCATTATTTGTTTACAGGTTCCCTCCGGACCTGTCTTGGTGTTACGCAGCTCGTCCCACGGGTGAACATTGGCTGGCCAGTTCGTTCGATATGCACTTGAACGATTTGTGCTGACTCGCTTGCTTGAGCGCCAACAGCGACGGCCTAGTCGCCGACAGCTCCAGGAGGCAGTTGTCGTTGTTTTTGTCGCTCTCCCGGTAGACAAATCTGGCTTCCCTCTCGTCGTCGAGTCCGATCCTGTTCGCCTCTGCCTGGCATGGAACCGAATACGTGAGGTACAAAGTTCGGATTGCGTGTGCGTCTTCCTCTTCGCACTCCCATTGGATGGTCTGCTCGTCGAGGACGAGGTCGATGGCTCCAAATTTGTTTGCCCGTCGCTTCTTTTGGCCCTCGGGAAGGTGGTATTCGAGGCCGCGGAGGCAGCGGCCCGAGGAATTTGAGGGATCGTTGTTTTTCACTGCCGTGAGTGTGTCCATGCAATCCGAAACAATGCTTGACATTTCTTCTTGGCTGTACCAGCTTCTTTCGATCTCGCCTTTCGTGTAGTCGTTGATGTGCTCCGTACGGTACACCAGAGAATTCGTTAGAAATCGAACAGACTTCTTCGGTAGAGGAGATGATTCCATCTTGGTTGATATCGTCTTCGATTCTGCTTTTTTCATTGTGACTGTGACAGCGGTGCTCGTCGTGGATGATGTATCGATCATTTTTCTGTAGTTTTGATTTTTGTGTGGCAAGAATTTTTGTCGTGAAAAAATGAACGTCGTCGAAAACGACAAACTGGACGACTGCAGGTCGTGTTGAAAATGCAGAACGTGCAGAACGATGCTCTTTTAGATAATTTCGAGATTCCGGAAGAAATAGACCTCCTTCAATCCCAGATCGGTGGATACATTAAATAAGCAAAGAATAGAATAGAATGGCCTCTCCAAAAATTACTTATCTGTCGTGGTCGCTTGCACATCGTTGCCATGGAAGGCAATATATTTTATTGGTCTTGGAGCTCACATCGAGACTGGGGAAACTTGAAGTTTTTCATTGATCAGGTTTTCTTTTCTTCAACCAAAATATTTTTGACGCGAATAAATTAAATTTTATTAAGCTCCACAATTTTATCTCAACGGAGACCTAAAGCGATCGACACAAAAAAGAGACTGAACACTTCAGTGAGATTTTCCTTTGTCGGAGAAGTGCTAGAAAATACTTGTACGAAGTAGTACGTACCGATACTAGTAATATATCGATACAGTAGCATTATTTTTTGTACGTACGTAAGCTTAAAAGTACTGTTTTCGGTACGGTACTTCTACTTGATCATGAATCCAAAAAATAATATAATCTCGAAGGCTTATGTAGTGGTCTAGCGCTTGACAATGCAGTATCGGGGATGTCTTAGTGATTTGACAACAGAACGTCATATAATTTCTAGAATTGGCGCTTACATATGGGACATGGGTTAGTGAGCTTGAAGTAAATATTGAAGACAACGAGTATGTCAATCCGTACATATTGTATCCTGACAAATAAAAAATTGAAAATATCGACGGCTTTGAAAATAAGATTAGTCGAAAAGGTGCATTGGAAAGCACTGGCGAAGAAAGAACATCCAAGGGTCAGATGGACGCGATGGGTTGCGACATTCCGAATTGAACACCATTAAGTTAGTCTCTACTAGCAACCAGTACGCCATAACAGTAGTAATCATACTGTGGAATCGAGAACGTCACGCACGGTCACTGCGGAAGAATCAGGGGCCTCCGATCTGCTGGAACCCACGAATAGATGACCCTACGGTACAAGTTCTTCTTGTTAGGCCATGTGTTGATTATCCATGGGTGCTGGGGGTCCTTGTTGACCCATGAATCCAAATTTGGGTTATTTGTGGGTCATTACAAAAAATATTGGATCAGAATAAATTCTAATAGATCAAAAAGAAATAACTGACACCAAAATTTTGCCCCCAAATTGTGGATTTTAAAGGCTTGTCCTCCTCCCAGTGGTGCAAGAAGAAGGAGAACCAACAGCAACAAGAAGAAGAAGCAAAAGTCATCCTGGTGTCAACAGAGAGTGAAAAAATCTAGTAGTAGGAGGAAATTGAGAAAGAAATTATTCCTCTGTGTGCATAGTACAACAAATCCATGTGCAAGGTCTGATGAAGGGGCAGCTACTAGTTGAAATTCTCAAAAGCCTCAGCATTATTATGAGGAGTGTCTTTCATCCTCTCTGGTGGCAGTAGTAGGGTACTACTAGGAGTATGATTTGCTTGTGATTGCATAAGCAAGAACAGAGGCAAGAAGATATCTTGATGGACACAGTTTTCACAGACCTCCTCCTCTGGAGATAAAAAAAGTAGTACTGGTACTACTGTACTAGTGCACCAGCTCGCACTTGTTTGAAGCTAGTAGCCTTGTTCTTTCCTTGGCAACAAGAAGCTGCTGGCTGCAGTGGTGGTAGTACTAGCTGCTACTAGTAGTAGCCTCTGAATCTTCTGGTCCATCCACTGAATAAAAAAGGATTGAAGGAGGAGTCCATGTCTGTGGGCATGCTGGTGGTGACTTGCAAAGAAAGTGTCTTTTCATTGCTGGTCTGGGAAAAGGGACAGAAGCAGGAAGCCAAATTGCAGTCAAAGTTCTTACTACTACTACTACTACTACTACTACTACTACTACTACTACTACTACTACTACTACTACTACTAGCATACAAGAGGAAGACGCCACCACCATCACCCCCAGCAGTAGTCAGAGCAGCTTGAACTAGTCTTGTTTAGTGATTATTTCATCTGGTTAGCCAACTATGCAGAAAAATATGCATACTAGAGCTGCTCACTATTGAGTTGGAGATTAGCATCCTCCTTCTTGGTCTCCTCAGCAACACCACCACCACCACCAGCAACAACAAATAAAAAGCTGGTCAAAATGGGATCATGCATCTATTTTAATCCTGCTACCACCAGTAAGAACATTTTGGAAGAATAGCAAAGTTTTATAAAAGTTGTTTTCAGTAGTACTACTACTAAAGAAGAGTAGTACTAATGATGCACAAGAAGTAGTAGGAGGTTTGACTCCATCAACACTATGTGACAGTATAAATTTAGTAATACCACACCATACAAGAAGAAATATGTAACGTGTGGGGATATGCATGGTAGGGGGACTACCATTTGAATCTATTCCACATTTTATCAAATGCAATTGCTTGTTTTCTCTTACACTATTTTTTGTAATACAGGGCTTTAGCAGTATGGGAATAACTCAATTGGTGTTTGTTGGTACTTCATGTACTGAGCAACCTGCTGTAACCCAATTGCCATCAGTAGTATGCCTATAGTGCCATCATTAGTATCCCCATAGTACCACTAGTTGTGGTTGTAAAAACAAAACCCCTGAAGATTCTCCTTGTTATTACCCATTTTACTAGTACTAGCAGTCAAAGTGTTCATTCTTGTAGTGTTTCTTAGTGGAGTGAGATGTTGCATATGTTCTTTACTATTTCTGCATCAGTTTGTACTGCCTGCTAATTATGCCCACATTACTACACTACTAGCATTTAAATTTGTTCAATGTTTGAAAGCTTTACGACTATATTGAAATTTGTTCAAGAATGTTTGTTGTATTCTGCACCTTATTACCTGTTGGTATGAATCAAAACATTTAGGCTTCTTGAAATTCAAAAATGACCACCATTTCTTCCAAAAAGTCATCAATTTCACTTTTTGGACTTGCCAAGTCCAAGAAGAAGAACCTCCAAAGTCCTCATCTGAACACCAGAAAATGGAGACAGCACTAGAGTCCATCAGGTAGCATCCTGCTGTAAAGAAACATACTAGTAAACATACCATTACTGCTACTAGTAGTAATAGAAGAATGGCAAAGAAGGGGGTCAATCTGCTAGATAGTAGTAGACTACTAGCTACTACTACTAGTAGTAGGATGGGATGGTGAAAAAATACTAGATTGCTGAGGTAAAAGAAGGAAATAAGAATAACTACTGCCTACAAAATCACTGGTGTCAGCAATAGCAGCATGCATCAGAATTCTCACAATAACAACAATAACAACAATAACGACAACAACAACAATAACGACAACAACAACAACAACGACAACAACAACAACAACAACAACAACAACAACAAGGATTATGGTGGCATGAAATAGAATATCTAGATGTGAAAAATTGATGGTGGTGTGGCCCCCCTCCTATGGTTGCTTCCAGAAGTGTGCCCTCCAGAGATGATAAGGTTTGTCTACCACTGTTCCCAGTGTTCAAATTGAGAATGGTTCTCTTCGAAGAAGGAGTGGCTGTTTTAATGTCACAGAGTACTAGTACTCTGATATTTTCTTTGTTGGTGGTGATAACATTGAAGCTTTCCTTCTTCTTGATTGACATGACCCCTTGACTAATCCATCTGTTATTGAGCAACACGATTTGGGTTATTCTTGTTCTTTTTTCCCCAGTAAGAAAGAAGAATTTTTAAGGTGAGGGCACTTAGTAACTTCAACTGGTATCATGATGCCTTGTTGTTTGAAGATTATGGATGCCACCAGAAGCTAAAGCTACTAATGATGCTGATGTACAAGAAGTGAAGATGAATGATAAAAAGATCCATAAAGATCCCAATAAAAGGAAGCAAATTCCAGAGTCACTTCAAGGGAAGTTTGCACTTATGCTTAGTACCACATAATTTTGGTGTAGTAGTGCATTACTATCTTCTTGGTCTGCATTACTATCTTCTAGGTCTGACTTGGAGTTGGTACTAGTAGTAGTAGTAGTAGTAGTAGTAGTAGTAGTAGTAGTAGTAG
>CAACVS010000260.1:24771-41133 GCA_900660405.1 Pseudo-nitzschia multistriata | reverse complement strand
TTCAATTTTCATACACACTTAACACCTACTAAGAGTACACGTAATCTCGTGCAGATGCTTTTCTTAGACAAGATGATGATTGGAAGGTGTCCATCTTAATTTCCTTTTGGCGATTCTTGCACAACAAGGTGACAATAGGAAGAAGTTCATCTTATTGTTACTCTTGCCATTTCAGCTTAACCAGATCCTTAAAGAAGGTTGGATAGTTTTACTGGTATTATGCAGTAAAAATGAGAATTAAAAAATCATGGGATGAATTCTTGGAAATTTGGACCACATGTGAAATATGAGTTTCTCTTCTTTCTCACACTTAATGATGGACAATTTTTTTTGATGCACACCCCTCTATTATGAGGACCCCTGCTGTACCAACCTAGATGACACCAAACTCTAATAATGTTGTTCAGAATTTCCAAAGGATAAGCAAATCCAGCCCATTCATTTTTGACCTCAAGAAACATACTGTACTTGTAGTACACTAGAACTACCACAACTACTTCTTTTACTCTATAGCAGCTTACAGCATTGTCACCTTCTCAAGACTGCAGCAGAAAGAAAAATGTGATTGAAGACATTTGTTCAAGTTTTGACCACCACTATCTTTCTACAAGTGCATAAAAAGAAGAGGGAATGCTTTTGTTACTAATCACCATCAGCATTATGCTTCATGTTTCCTTTCTATCATTTTGGTGCACCAGAAAAAGAATGAATGGGACCAAAGACAGTAAGGTATCATTTTCCTATCTGATTGTGCCATTTACTTTGAATTCAAAGATTGTAATTTGGCATCATTGCTGTTGACAAGATGGTGAGACAGTTCCACAACTACATCCACTGGGACAAGAATTGTGCCACCCCCATACTGGTGCCTACAAGGAACTCAAGAGAGGGAAGAAATAGCTTCTTGAAAGAGTTCACAAATTGGAAGACCAACTCAGGAAAAAGCAGAAAAACAAACAGACTGGACGCCAAAATGTCGAATTTTCATCTACTCCACCATTCCATAAGTTGCGGACCCATAATCAGTGAAAAAACAAGGTTCAATTGCAGTGAAGGAGGAACTCAGATTATTCACAATCTTACTTTTGAATGTTGTTGATGCATGTGCTTTGTTTCAGCTCTTGGTGATGAATTGGAATTGGGTCAAACAAAGAAAAAACAACAATAATAACAGCATAATTGATCCTGTCACTTTTATATCTTCAGTACAAGAAGGGATGGACAAGGTTCACAGCAACCTTGTCAAAGGACTGGCAGTTGACAATTTAACTCTGGTAGGCTATGTTTGTCAGTTCAAGGATGCATTTGGCAGTAAGTTAGGGTCCAACAGTCCCTTCAAGCTTGGACAAAGGGTTGATCAATCTCTCAAAATTTCAAAACCATTGTTCTGCAAATAGAGAAGGGGGTGGTCCTGCTAATTTTTTCTGTTGAACAAAGAACTACAACACCCAGCCTTATTTGTTCTATGGTGTACTGTGCATCATCCCGTACATTGTTCCCTGTCCCTGATTGTCTGATGGGATATAAGGAGTTGTATGTCATCAGATTCAACCCCAACTCTTCAGGATGATCCAACCAGTCTATGACACGCTATGTTTAACCTCATGAACTAGAAGAGGCACTAGGATGGCCAGAACCAAAACTTTTGTTAGAAAGAATGCTTCTAGCTGATCCAAGGGGTGGCGCCTCCCTCCGAGGAGGTTTTGTGGAGGCGCGACCAAGGTTTATGCACACTGATAGGCCACTGAAGGCCCAAGGCTAGACTCAGAGGACATGTTTAGGAGAAATATTTGGTTCATAGTGGTTTGCATGGTACGGTTGGTTGCAACAGAGACCAAAGAATTCTTTGGTGACGCAGGGGGTCTGTGTCTTTTCTTCTTGGAGTATGCATCAAAGACTAGCCCATCTTGTGTGATGCTCTCTGGTGGTTGTTTACTATGAAGCAATGGTGGAAAGTACTGGGTAATAGGGCGGGTGTTGGAGACTGAAGCACTTGTAGCTTGAGAGCCACTTGCCAGAATCGTTTTCTCGTAGGCTCAATGATAATAAGAGAGCATGGAGGTAGGGGTCTGCAATAAGAATGCTTCCGTATCTGCTGGAAATAGGTGAGTATGGGACAGACAGGTCTGATATTTCAATGCAAATAAGGTCTGAAATTTCATCACCACGTGCCGTCGATACTTTGCTTGTATCTGTGAAAGCATATAACCATGGAGATCCTTATTTCACTGTTCCCATAGTGATATATAGGAGGTAAGAAAGAACGCAACAAGATAACCCCCTAATACAAGCGGGGAGTAAGAGCCGGAATGAAGATCAATATCAGTAAACCACTGGAGCAAAATGTGACCAGCAAACATGTGGTGCCAACMAATCTCACTCTGAAAATGAATAATGGGATGAAGGGATGTAGGATATTTCTCTGGAGAAATGGTGCCAGTGTCTAACCATTTGGTGAGACATGTAGCAAGAGTGTCAATGGCAATTGGTCGGAAGCCAAGTGTAGACATGCGGTGTCATAGAGAAGTGATAGTCTGTCTTTGCCAGCTGATGCGTGATGGGTGGGAACAGTGAAAGAGATGTTTGGAATCCTCAGGCGACTGGCAAAGACAACAGGTATCCTGCTGTTGGTAGCTCCACTGTTTGAGAACAGCGGCGGTGGGTAGAATATTGTTGCAACATTTAGTGACCAATACATCCCTGGAGATACAGTGGATGGCAATGCTCAGAGACTTCCAGGCAATATCAGCAATGACTTGCTGGGGCCACTGGTTCTTCTCCTTCAAATATGTATGATATTGGGGGATTACACACTAAGCTGCGGTGTAAAACAATCACCGCGTAGTTCAGGAACTGCTTGGTAGCATTCTTCTAGAACAGATTGGCGAGTTTTGATCAAACTGGATCCATTACTCCAGGTGAAACCTGACAACCTCTCCGATTCGATAGCCCATTCATAAAGCTCCCTTTTGGCGACTAAGGGTATATTGTGGTCTCTCATGATCTTCATTAACTTAATTTTGACCTTAGTTGAGGGAGGTAACAATCGATATTTGAATGGTGTTTTTATTACATCAACGAGAACCAAGTCAGAGCACTCCTCCTGATTAGCGGGTTCGTAGAAAACATCATTGTCCAGATCAGAATTGACGGATTCCATTGCAGAGTCTATTAACATACGATCAACTACTTCCACGGATGGGTTGTACATAACTTGGTCGTCGAGATTCTGCGGCATGCCACTAGATGGTCCGTCCTGGGTATTAGTTAAACAAAACCGCTGGCTAACGCTGATCTTTTCCTTTGAAGTTTTGAACAACAACGAACTGAAGTCGTGGGTCCCGTCCCCGACATACACGTAATATTTGAAGCAATCCTTGCTGAGATGAAGATGAGTGAGTAGCTTCGGTGACGTGATAACGCTGGATTTTTTGTCTTGCTTGGCACTGTAAAATACAGGACGCTGGTTCTTCTGATCTCTTGAGCCGTGACAGTTTTGACAGAATACCTTTAGCTTAGGGGGGGGCATGATAAAGAACAAAGCTAAGTTCCAAGCAGAGGATGAGTTTTTTCATGCTTTGGAAGTAAAATTATGCTTGTTTTTGGAAACATGTTCTGGATATACGAAGTTGTGCGGGAATTCTCTAAACTATTATCCAATCACGAAAGACTAAGGGTTGACCCTGAAACTTTGATGGTGTGAATCGCGTGAAACGAACAATACCATAGATCCGGTTTGTGTGACGTGATATTGGGGAATTAAACAAGAATCTGAGAGAGCTCTCTTATATTGGCTGGTGACAGAGCAAGACTGGATCTGGAGAAAGGCTGGGCAAGAAGGTAGCACCGGTGTAATAAAATTTGGCGTGGTAATCTGGGCTTGAAACTTGCCAGCGTAACCATCAGCTTCAACATTCAGTTGGGCTGTCAGAGGGAGGTGATCAAAGTCAGTGTTGTCATCCTGATGGCCTTTCACCCAAGAAAAGGAGTATGTGAGGAAAGGAATCTGAAGGGTCTGAAAAATCTGTTCAATCAAGTCAAATTCTGGTGCTAGGGTAGCATTGGCATATACCTCTGTATATTCACATCTGGATTGGAGTCAAAGAATGAGTGCTTTGCTGTTACTGACAAAGGTAACCCAAGTCGGGCAAATAGTAGAAGCGGCAGAAGAGGATGATGAGCTGGAGGAGCTATCATAATTGGCTCAATTCTTGGGTGGTGGTGGCGTAGGTGCAAAACTAGCAGGGTGATAAAGAGACTTGCTGACAGTAAGCCTGTAGCCTCAGCTCAAAGAGAACTTTCAATGCCAAAGCATGGGCCATTGGTGTGGGCAATCCTATCCCCAGCTGTAGTGGCTAGAGTCCAGCCAAAGGACATACAACCATCTTTGCCAGATCCATTGGAAACCATGAGAAGAGGGATGCCAGAAGTGAATATATCCATTGTCGATGAAAAGTCAGTTTCAAATTGTGCTGACCACAGGAGCTGGTGTTGCCAAGGAACTAGGCTGCGTAAGAGGCCTGGCCATGTACAGGGAGCGGCATTGGGGGGTTTGCTGACAGTTGGAAAAGGGCGGACACTGGTTGGATCATATTGGAAACCATCTGTTTTGGTCGTCCAGGTGAGAACAGGGATGTGGTTTCCAGGAGGGAGTGTAGCAGAGACACGTGGAGATTGTGGTGGTCCTATTTTGGTGAGAACCACTGGATGGGACTCCCATGTGCCTGGACTGGGCGAGGTCCATATGTGGTTATCTGTGGACAGATAGGCTTTCCACACGTCATGACAAGCATGAGGAGGAACCCAATTGCCAAGCCGGTAAGCAGATGCTAAAATCCTGTTAGAGACGGGGCCAGAGGAGATGCTTCAAAGAAATTTGTCAAAGGTCTGCCAGCTTTTCCTTTCTGGCTTGGGTTGATATGGATAGGCAGTGGAGGGATGGTAGTGTGTCAGGCACCGGTGGGTGAAAATACTGGGAGACAACCTACTTGTGCCAGGGAGACACAATTTGCTGAGCCATTGAACCTTGAGATACATTCGGACTGAAATTAATCCGGTAGAGGGAGCGCACGTGGCCTTTAGGAATTTTGAGAACTGTCACACAGATATTGGCAAGGGCGAGATCCATAATAGTAGAATTGCCACGGCAGAGCGGTGGTATCAATCCGGTGTTGTCAACTGTAATCGTGCCCTGTATAGTAGTCAGATACTGTCAAACGCCATGGAAAAAGTTGCTGGGAACATATGGAAGTGCAATCGAGGGACTTTCAAGGACTGGTTGGGAGATGCTGGAAAATAATTGGAACCACCACAGGACAGACCTAAGGAGCTGTCATGCAATGTCGTGGGATCTCCAGTGCTTCAAGAAGTGGATGATGTAACCGCAGCCAGTGATAACTTCMAATGGGATGAATCCTGCTCCTCCTACGGATGCTGGTGCAAAGAGAATCGCTCTGGCAGTAGTGCGTGCATATCCACAGAGTGAGAAAATGCGTGGAAAGTATTTCCATTCCAACATAAGCAGTTGAGCAGAAGACAAGAAGGACTGGGGCAAAGGATATTCAATGGCAGGATGCAACACTGTTTCATAAAGCATTCGTGCTGTGGGTCGGTTGGGTGAGCACCGCTGTATGGCAGAGCAAATTGAATCTACTTTGGAAAGTAGTGCTTTCAACTGAGCTGTGTATGATCCACATGGTGACTTGTGATGGCCCAGATTTTTGCGTGGAGTGAAAATGTTCTTTGAGGCAATTTGGACTGGTTCTGCAGTAGGATCAGTGAGGAAGATATCACCGGTACTAGCGTGACATACGTGGGGAAGCATATCCAATGGAGACTCAGAGAGGTATTGGAAGTCATAGTACATAAGATGGAATCCACATTTTGGAAGTTCAAGTTTCCCCCCCAAACACCAAAGAAGATCATGCCATAGTTGCGCATCAGATCAAAGTCTCTCCAGGAGATCAGCAAGGGAAGCGTCTGGGGGTGAGGCAGTGATGACAGTCAAGTCATCAACAAAGCCAATGATGGACATCGAAAAGGAGAGAGTGCTGTCTGGACTGGAGAAGGTCATACCAAAGGAGTCAGTATTATGTGCCGCAAACACTCTACTTGACAGGAGAGCCCAAATGACAGGAGAGCCCAAATGACAGGACTATTGGCAGAGCCTTGGCCAGTGCTGTGAATTGGAAAGCGTGGGCAATAATGATAAGATGCGTTGGTAATACAGTTAGAAACCTTCAACTTGTAGTGTGAGCGTTGAAGTGTGTTCACATGGACGCCAATAACATCCCGGTGGATCCCAAAACCTCTACCTGAAAGGCTTGAGAGGGAAGTGAGTATTGATCATAGCACGAGGAGGCGTTGTTGTCAAAGTTAGCAAAGGGTGTCCGTGTCAGTTGAGAGTAGTCAAAACGTAGTTCTTCCATAAGTGTGACTGTCTGGGCTTCCTTGCCTGGTGCTCCACCAAACTGGTGACATGGGTGTAGAGTGCCAGCAGCTCTAGCCTTCTGGATGGCAGCTCGTCATTTAGAGCCAAGGAGAAAATTGAAATCAGCCTCATACAAGTGTATTACTCGAAGTCTGTGGATTTTGGTATTACCTGGGTCTTTATAGATCATCAGATTTACAATGGTTTGCCAGCGTGTGAATGAGTATCTGTGCTTGAGGGCGTAGTTGAGAATGGAGATATAGCAATGCTGGATAGATGCCTGGATTTGCTGGAGAGTTTCCAAGACATCCTCATCGTCTTCATGGATTTCCTGAAAGAGCAGCTTATAGTGTCCCAGATGGCGACCTCTTGGGGAAGTAGAGGTAGATTCCCGCCACTTGGTAAATTTGGTGGTGAAGTTGTCATGCGAGACCTGAGCTGGCAGGGAATCCAAGGTGGTTACTCTGTGCTGACGGAGGAAAAGCAAAGTAACCTTGTCATATTCGTTGTCAGAAAAGGCGCCATCAAGTACAAGTTCTGTGGCTTGGGTGGAGGCGCTCCAATTAAAAAGCGTTTTCAGTGGGGGTTGGGTGAACGGAGTTCTATCAGTCTCAGCCTGACCAAAATGTCGTTGATTCCTCAGTTGAAGATACCTCTCAATTTCAGAAGGGGTAGTGATTGTCACCCAGTCAGTTGGGTCAGTCACTGTTTTTGGATCAACCAAGGTAGCGTTCTCAAATGGATCAAAGGATGTCCACTCTAGTGGAATCTGTATCTGTGTAATAGCAGGACCTGTCTGAACTTGCTGACAACAGTGACAAAGTTGGTGATAGGCTTCATTTCTCTGTTCCTGACGGCGGAGTTGATGAAGACATTGTGCACGAGTTGGATCATTGGCATCCATAGCGATATTGGCCTGTTTGAGGAGAAAGGAATCCTGGCTGGCTGCAGAATCCTGGAGGAGCGATTTGATTTTGACCCTGAGTTGACACATATGGGATTGAATCTGAGGAACTGTGAGATCAGGGGAAATCTGAAAGCCCAGAGCATTAGCTCTGGTGAGGAGTGCAGTGCAGTCCAGGTGCTCTTGCTTTGTACGATGGAGTTGGCTGTAGACAGAAAGTTCTTGTTTCAAAAGATGCAAGTCAATACTCCAGTAGTCCCAGGGTAGGGTGCGGCACTTGTTTTCTGCAGCCCTACTAGCTCGAAGGAGGTCCTTATCAAGAGCTTCAGCCTCGGCATGATCAGGGGTGGGTGAGGAAAGGAGTTTGTCTATGCGTGACTTGATCTGATGGACCTGCATATATTCATGAAAAGTGTGAAGGTACTCTTTAATCGCTTTCTGGTCCTTGCTTGAAAAGGTTCAGGATAAAACCGGTGAGATGGACTCGTGGGAAAACAATTCAGAAATGTCCAAGACAAAGTAAAAACCTATATGATCCCCAGACAACCAGTACTTGAAAGGTTTGTAGATGAAGGTTTTGATGTACAGACAGAGCTCTGGAGAAACAAGGGCAAAATCAATGCGTCTCTGGCCCCTGTGATATGTTGGAAAGTCAGGGTGATTAGGGTGGAGTGTCAACCATGGATCAATAAGATCTAAATCAGTCATGAGTGACTTAATTGGGGGTAAATTGCTGGGTGAATTCCAATCTCCCATAAGAATAACAGAAAGCGGACCCTCATGAGTTTCAACCACTGTGGTGACAAAGTGTTTGAGATCCGGGATGAAATGCCACCTGGGATTGTGATCAGAGCGGCCTTCCTGAATAAAGAGACACTCTTGTTGGTGATAGGTGGTGCATCCAACTGCATTGGTGGGACGAACAAAGCACTGGTAGACCTCAATGAAAAGAATACTTGTATTGCCTTGACACCGCATTTGGTGATAAGACCACCTGCCATAGGGATCATTACCTGACTTCTGAAGTCTACCCACATGAGAACCAAAAGTGACAAGCCCAGTACCTCCTGGTTTGAAGGGGGAGATACCTTCAATGGAGCTGGACCCCCATGTACTCCGGGTAGCTGGGGTGCCCATGTGTTTGCTAGTATCGCGGAGTGTATGGCGAACAGTAAGCTGGGTAGTGTCGAGATTAATCTCACTGTATCCCTGGACATCAACTGACTGAGCAAGTGAGTGTGCTAACGCATTGGAGAGGTGTTGAAGACGGATCCCACCTGGGTTGATAGAAGACACTTGGAGACATCCTGGAGGTTTGTCAGAGATGACATCGCCAACTGGATGTTTGGGTGGGAACGGGGGAATGGAGGAAAAGGCTTGTGGAAGAGGGTCTGAAGGAGAGCAAGTTGAGCAAGTTGAGGAGGAATACTCAATGTTATTAGTTAAAGTTGGGGTTAGGGGAGAGGACTGCTCAGGAGTCGATCCCAGGGTTGGAGCAGCCTGGGGGGTGATGGTGGAGGAAACCTTGGGGACTGTCATAAGCATTCCATAATAGTAGTATCAGGCGATGAGCGAGCATGATGTTGGCCCTCTGGAGATTCCTTGGCGTGACGGAGAGCTAGAACAGACTTGCGATTGTCGGCAACAGCAGCGTTGGTGGAGGCCACAGAATCATTCAAGGAAGAAATTTTGGCATTGATCGAAGTAACAGCGGAATTGAGCTCAGTAGTGAAGGTCTCCCGCTCAAATTTGGTGGCTTGYCAGGTCTTCAAATCAGATTTCAAAGTTTTGTGTAAGCCAGCAACTCGTTCCGCATTGATAGGATTCACCTTGCGTTGCAGGTCACAAATAATCTGGTCTTGTTCGGCAATCTTATTCTGAAGGAGAGTAAACTGCGTGGCCATTTGGGTGAGTGTTGTCTGCTGGCCAGTCAAGCGGTCAGAGAACGTGGTGAGAACGCCCTGTTGTTGCTCAAATTGATCAAGGACAGTAGTAGCAGAAGTTGAGTTGGCTTGAGTGATGGTGGTAAGGAGCTGTTCAAAGCAATCATTGATGGTCTGGACCAAGAAATTATTTGCGGATGCAAGAGCATCGTGTTTGGCTGCAAGATCCTTGTGATCCTGTTCAATATTGGTGTATTTTGCCTGGAGGGAATGTTGTTGAGTCTCTAGAGTGTCCAGTTTTTGAGACCACTCCAAAGTAGGAGTGAGAGTAGACATCGTCGGCTGGGAGGATTGAGACAAAGCAGGAACAAAGGTAGGCTTCGACGCCCAAGCATTTGGTGGAGGTGATTGGGGAGTAGACAACGTAGGAGGTGTTGTGACAGAACTTGGAGGATGGGAAAGCCAGACGACGGAGCCTGGAGTGGAGGTAGAACTGTTGCTGCCAAAAGATGTGTATGGCTTGGTGTGAAACTTAGCAGGATTGCTTTTGGGAACACTCTGAAGGAGACTGTCAATCTGTGCGGAGCTTGCAGGTGGAAAATTGCAGGTCAGGAGATTCCACTCACCTTTGGAGTCAGTGGTGTAGGTTTGATGAATGCTAACCACTCCTTGGAGTTGGAGTAATTGGTTGTCAATATGACGGAGGGCGTTGTCATCGAGGGCGTGAAGGACAGTGATGCGATGGGTTCGAAGATAGACCTGTCGTTCATGGATGGCGGTGGCAAAGTGTTGATACATAGGGTGCTTTGAGAAAGCCCAAGTAGTATTAACCATTCGAATGAAATCAGGATGCAAGTTGTCACTCAGTTTTCCAAAGATTTAATGGACTAGGGCCTTGTGGGATGATGGACACACAACTCCCATGGCCCGGGTGCGTTGGATTTGATGTGCACCGTCCACTAAGCCTTTCCACAGCGGACGTACAGTGGTGACCATCACTTCAGGAATCATGCCATCCCACTTGGAGAGCGCAGGTGTCTTAGAGACAACTTGAGATTCCAACTCATCTCTGTTGGTGTGGAGAAAAGATTGGATTGTGTCATTAAATTTCTTCTGAAGAAGAGGTTGAGAGGTAGCCTCAGGATGGTGATTACCGCTAAACCAAACAACTTCGGTAGTCTGAACAGTGTTCATAATGGCAGTTTTGCGAGCAACCCATATGCGATGCTCCTGAAGAACGTCCATCAGAGAGCATTTGAAGTTCCAGATAACACGGTCAGTAGAATCATGGGTCATGGACTGCTTAAGCCACAGGGTGAGACTTACTTGATGATCTGTGGAGTTGATAGAGTATTCGAAATCTTGTTTCATGGTGTTAATGGAACAGGGACCAGTGTAGGAGGCCGCAACAAGGCAAATGAAACAACCACTGCCTACCAGCGTGTACAGGGAGGTGAGAGATTCATTAGCCTTCAACAGCAGCTTGTGCAAGATCTGGACAATGGGATGGTCAATTGGCCGTGTCTGGGAGGGCTCTTTGGTAACCATTGGAGTAGCAATACCATGGGGAAGATCACCTGCGGGTAGTTTCCATGTGATACGCAGAGGAACAAGTGTTTGTGGTTGGATTCCAGGATGGGGAGAGTCATACATGAATTGTGTTTCAGCATTCAGTGGGCCAGTAGGGTGGAGGGATTGCTGTTCAGCCAGGAGTGCAGGGTTCTTGGCTAGGGATCTAAGCTTGGGAATTGCAGATGGTGTTGCAGTAGCAGATTTACTTGGAGTACTAGTACCAGATACAGTGGTAGCTGCTGTAGTGTTGGTAGTAGTAGACTCAGTACTGGAGAAGGTTACCTTGGATGTACAGTGTTTAGAAGGAGTGATAGCAGCTGAAGACCTTTTGCCTCTTTTAAGAGTGACCTTGATCCAAGCTGGCTCATGTGCTGTGGTTGCAGTGGTTGATTCAGTGGAAAATTTTGTAGTAGAAACCTTTGTCATCGCATGTAGCTCATCTGAGCACCCTTCCGACCATTCAGCTGTAGAATCAGTACCAGAATCAGGGACAGAAGAGGGGGTTGAAGTAGAAGCAGCATTGGAATCGTTATTTAGGAGTGTATTTGCAGTATTTAAGGACGGATCCTGGATATTTAACTCACTTGGTTTGGCACTGACTAGAGGAGCATTAAATGTGAGCGGCTTGGATTTATCACTGACTAAAGGATCACTTAAGGCACCCACCTTTGTTGCTGGATCATTTAAGGCGCCTGCTTTTGGTACTGGATCAATTAACATGCTCATCTTAGCCGGATTTGGTTCCATACCAGAAACTAGTTCCTCGATGAGCTTTGTCTTCTTTTTCTTCTGTTGAAGGGTGCTTTCCTCGCTGCTGGAAGATGAGGATGACCATGATGGCCAGCTTGTATGGATGCCTAGAATCGTATGGGGGAAGTGCTTCCTTCGATAGGCAGTATACTCAAGGAAAGTCCATGGGCAGGGAGTGTTGGCCACTGAAGATTCATCCGGAGACTCATCCAGAGACTCATCCGGAGACTCATCCGGAGATGGGTCATCTGGAGATGATGCATTCGGAGATGATTCATCCGGAGATGATTCATCCTCTTCCTGGGACATCGATTCATCCTCTTCCTGGGACATCAATTCATCTGGAATAGACTCATCCCCTAAATAACAGGAGAGAGATTGGTCCAGATGAGCTTGGAGTGTAGTTGTCGGTGTTGTCGTGTCATTATTTTTGTTTTCTTTTTCTTTGTTTTCTTTTTCTTCAGTATCAATTGAGTATGAATATGAATGGGAGTGAGTGGAGGGACATGCAATGGTGATAGACACACTAGGTTGTCAGGACCTAGAGAGCCTAGCCTGGACTCTAGAAGCGACTGTTTTGAGGACTTTCTTTGGGGTCTTCTTTGGAATGGTAACACGGACCACTTCAACGGAGTCATCGGATCTGCTGTCAAGGAGGTCCCAAGGCGCCTTCTTCAAAGGCTTATCCTGTCCCTTTAGGGATGGGTCCTTGCTGGGAGGGGCCTTGGTTGAATCAGGAGGGTCTCTGGGAGCGGTTGTCTGATCGGTCCATTTGCAGGGGACCACTTCCAAAGCAGTGATCTTGGAGCCGTCGAGGAGGGGAAGACTAGGCCTGAAGGGAGCTGGAGGCCCCTTGAAAGGAGCTGGAAGCGCCTTAAAAGGCATGGTGCGTCCCTTTGGGGATGGGGGGTCCTTACTGGTTGGATCCGGAGGGTCCTTGCCCTTTGGGTTGGGCCTGGTCATGGTTCCTGATAGGTCGAAGGTGCTTGTCTGAATTGTCTTTGTGTAGAACCTAGTACTAATTCTAAGTATAATTTTCAAGTGAGAATCGTATCTTTGTGCAAAGATGAAACACGGCTGCGTTTGAAAAAAAATGTTTTGAAAATTATGAGCCCTCTTTCCAATAGTGGAGCAAAACTAATCCAACTTGAAAGTAGCTTGACCTTGTTGAAGCCCACATCAGTCAACCAAAAAATTTGGGTTCATCTTGTTGAAGTCCTTACAAAAGAATTCAAGAGACTTAGCATCACACCCTCATATCCTGCTCATGGAAGTCCGACCCTATCTAAATAGCTAATTGACTGTTGGTCAGGAGATTTCTGAACTCAACAACACCTCACAGAAGTTAGCTTCATCAACAGTAAGTCTGGCCTCTCTTTTATATCCTGGGATGCCCTCTCAAATGTCTCTATCAGCATAGTCTTCAGTGTCATCTCCATTGGAACCTTGATAACTTAGATCATCATCTCTTGGATCATTTTCACCACCACCACTAGCTCTCATTGCACCTTTGGTTCTACCACAAACATTAGCTCTATCACAAACGTTAGATGCCTCCATCCTAGAAAATCTTTCCTTGAACCTGCTCTCAATTCCTCCAATCCTACTTGTCAACTGCTCCACAGCCTGTAGAAGCCTTGTAGCATGAAAGACAGGGACAACAACAGGTGAAGCAACAACAACGTCTTGACCTACATTAGGGTCAGGGGCTGTGTTGACCTGGAGACCAGATACACGTTATTCAGGCCCGGTAGGATTGTTTTTAGATCAACAGTTGGTGCCAGATCCAGGGTTGAATCCACTGAGGTTGGATGCTTTGGATCCATGCTTGGTAGGCATACTGAATTGATCAATGTTGCAGAAGCCTTACATTAAAGTCAGGGACAGCAACAGGGGCAGCAACACCAATGTCTTGACCTGCATTAGGGTTGGGGGCTGCATTGACCTGGAGACCAGATATATGTGATCCAGGCCCAGTAGGATTGTTGTCAAATCAACAGTTGGTTCCAGATCCAGGGTTGAATCCACAGAGGTCGGATACTTGGGATCCAAACTTGGTACTAGTAAGCATACCAAATCAATTGATGTTCACTCTAAAACTTGAATTTGGATTTCAAACAGCTTGGCTTGATTTTGTGAGTGGAATTTTATCAGTTCACCTCAAAATCTGAATGTCATCATTGAAAGCTTCAAGCTTGTTGATCTGGATTAAACAGAAGCAAGATTGTTGGCATTGAAAGGAAAGGAAGCTGCAATCAATGTGTTTAAAGTATGCTGAATGGAATGAATGGATGACTGAGGCTCGTTAAATCTTTAAGAAAGAGACATCAGCATTTAGAGGCCTTTTTTTAATGAATGAAATTGCATTATTGCTTGCCAAAATAAGGTGTCAATAAATCAATCATTGGTAATCATGGTCCTCTGTAGATGAAAATGGATGGATTACATGGCCTCTCCCGATCCATTTGATCCATTTAATGAGCATAATGTGCTGTTTTATCATTGATGCCAGTGCTATTTGAAACAGCATTGTTATAAGTCTTCTTCTATTTTGTTGCCGTTACAGATCTCATGGGTTAGTTCTAGGAAAGGGAATAAAACGCATATATGTTGGTTGTTGCCATGGCTATGCCAGTCTTCTAAATAACAAGATAGCTGATCTGAGTTATTATTATTCCATTTGGAATATTGCAGCTGCATTTGTTGTTTAAAATGCTAATCTTTCCTTCAACACAACAGTAGTGATAATTGTAACCACCAATTTTCCTGCTGTGGTTAAATTCACTATGAATTAGCCTGTGTCCCTTTGCAAGGTCCCCTTTACATCATGAGGAATTCCTGATGTCATCCAGTAATCAGCTGGATGGATCAAAGTGTTTAGCACTTGATTTATCAAGAATAGTTTTCTGAATCTGCAAACCAAATCCACAAATGGCTGCATTGCCATGGTAGCATGGTGCCTACATGCCCCTGATGAAGTCATCAACAACATCTACACTGAAGGATGCCACCACCAGTTCCCCTTCCATGCCAGCATTACTCCCATGGAAATCCTACAGCTGCTTCACCCTCCACCTGCTACTGGACACCCTAACCCTGGGACCAATCCTCAACTCCATTCACTATCAGTGGAAAGGCATGCTTGACCCATCACTGGCCCCAAGACTCCTCAACCCGATCCTCTTGGAAATCAGTGCCCTCACAGACACCTCCTGTATCATAGTCAAGCACCACCATACCTTCTGTATGATCTTCAAACAGGCACACCTCTTCTATGTGGGTTGCCAGCCGGCCCACAAAAGCACCAACCCAAAGGCCACCCTTGACCCTGCCTTTCAAATTGAGGACGTCCTTGAATGGCAAATGTCCTACCCCCCTCCAGGAAAAACCCACCAGACACGTGCCTGGAAGAAAATTGGCAGCAAACTGTTCCCTGTATGGTCCAACAAACAACCCACACAATGCAAAGGCCACTCAKGCCTAACAATCCTAGCTGCCTACAAATTCTGCCACCTGGAACAAACAATGAACACCTCCTCCAACCAGTGGATCATTTGACTCCAAACAAACCCTCTGCATCATCCTCCACAACAAGCTCCAAATAACCTGATAGCCAATGTGATGCTCCTGCAATAGTAGGCCTCTTACCACAAGTGGTAACAAATGGAGACAAACAAGGTCCAGAACAGGCACGGATACAGTGTTCCAAAGCTAGCTGACCCTGCTACACACTATTTGTAGAGCTCTAAGTCAATTTAGTCAAATCCAAATCTAGGCAAACATAACTTAGTAGTAGTATTTAACATCCCTACCCTATCAAGGGTACCAGTTTCCATAGAACTGAGAGGCCTCAGGAACCTCAATTTGTTGAGTATTGGAAACAACGTACATACAAAAGACGGAACCGGAACCAGACGACCAGGCACCGCAAAAAGCCGGCTGCCCCGCTAATACGATACCCTTGCACCTCAACAAGCCTTGGCTTCATTCTCAAAAGTATTGCGGTGAAGGACAGCCATGGTAGGATGAGACATGATGTGAAACAGGAAGATTCACCCCCTTCCCTGCCCTTTAACACAGGAGAAAAACCAGTTGCAAGGGTCAACAGCGTCAAAGACGCCACCTCGAAACCCCAAGACCATTACACATTTCCCTACTTGTAGATCTAATCACATTAGTCAAATCCTAATTTTGGCAAACACTACAAAATGTCGAATAACTGACCACTTAGATCTGTAGGATCCTACCAGTAGACCCCAGGAGTACAAACATACGGTATGTGATATAACTGTGGCGTCGCACGGTCCGCGCGTGTACCAAAAATGTAACCAGAAAATGTACTCTGTTGAGCTCCGTGTAATTATCGTGTGAAGAGTTTTTGTACTGTGGGTTCGAGAGCTTACAGTTATTTACGTAATCGTTTGAGTAGCAACGAAAATTACATGTAACCACGCAGCGCGAGGTTACTAAACAAATGAACTACAAGGAGCACTGCCTCCGCAATGTAGGGAAATGGGCTTTCTGGAGCCTGCAAATGAACTACAAGCACTGCCTCCGACGATGTAGGGGATTGGGCTCTTTTCCCTCCCCGGTCCCTCTCCGGATCGTGCAACTGAACTACAAGCACTGCCTCCGATGATTTAGGGGATTGGGCTTTTTCCCCTCCCTGGTCCCTCCCTGGATGCTGCAAATGAACTACAAGCACTGCCTCCGCACTGTAGGGGAATGGGCTTTCTGGAGCCTGCAAATGAACTACAAGCACTGCCTCCGACGATGTAGGGGATTGGGCTCTTTTCCCTCCCCGTCCCTCCGGATTACAGCAA